>JAODKN010000039.1:14057626-14087236 GCA_026774425.1 Petrocephalus zakoni | reverse complement strand
AGTTCAGTCACATGGCTAGTTTGTCGTAATTAAGGCGCGTCACCACACAAATAAATTAGTGTAGAATTAAAATCCACAGAGAGCCAAAGCGCAGGTGCCATCACAGAAATCCCAGACGCAGCCATAAAATGGGCCTGGTGTCCGCGAGGCACGGCTGGGCCCGCCAGGCTCGCCCGGTGCAGGGGCTCCAGCACTCTCCTGCAGAAGCAGCATTTGGACATTGCTACCAGTGCGTCCCCACACTGTTTCTTTCCCAGTGCAAACAGGTTGCTAAACCAGAGACCTGCATCTATCCCCCCTCGGTATTATACTGCCATTCTTACATTCCACTTTGCACTATATCTTTATTTATTTATGTATACTGTAGTCCCATTGCACATATTTATTACTTATTTGTTTACTGATTCTTGTATTGTATTATATTTCGTCTCGTCTTGTATTGCACTACTGTTTATCCTAGCACTGTATTGTCTTGTATTTCAATACTATTTAACCTGTTCCTGTGATGTCCTACCCTGCAACTGTAGCACAAGATTTTCAGCGTGTTCCTCAGAACACCTGACATTAAAACTTATTTCCTTTTTCCACACCCCAAGGATCCACGTTCGCCCATCACTTCTTCAGCAGTTCCCCCCTCGTGCAAAGCCCCACTGATGTTCCATATAGTCCTCAGAGGTGGGTAATCCAAGTCCAACGCAAAAAAATCCAGACCAGGATTTTGTTTCAACTGTTTCTGTGTTTCTTGTTTCTGTGACTGAGACTCTTAACGCTCAACTGGTTGGTTGAAATAAAATCCTGGTCTGGATTTTTTTTCTTTGGACCTGAATTACCCACCTCTGTTTGTCCTCTATCCCTTGAGTCTGTCAGACCAAAATGTCACATTTACAGTCCATGGTTGTCTCTGCTACCCCCCAACCCTGCTGGAGTCTGTGTGGGTATCTCACCCCCCCCCTTCCAGTCTATCTCTCTCTTACAGCTACACAGAGCACCATCAGCTATTTAAAGCTGTAATGTTCTCAGTATAGAAAACCCACTGTAAATGTCAGGAGGATATGTAGGGATTTCCTCTTCCCTCCATAAATGTTTTCAGGCCGAGAGCTAGCACCACAAAACGTACTTCATTCCATCCTTGGACAATTTTCATCTTTCCAGACGTTCTTCACGAGCCGAGCTTTCAGCCAGCACCAGAGCGCCCGCAGTCTGTCTCTGCCATAACCTTTTGGAGGATTCGGGCATATATCTGCCAGCAGGGGGCAACCAAGAGCCAGCATAACTACAATTGGGTCCACAGCACTTAACGGATTCAATCTTCCTGTGAAGTCTCATATCTGATCTGCAGATTCTAACTGCAAGGTACTGGCTTATGGAGGAAAATCACCAGCAGGACAGAAAGAAACATCACCTGGCTTTTTCAGGTGGGAACGACCAACTGATCAGCAGATCATTCAAATGCAAATCAGACATTCATGCATAATAAGCATAAACTATGGGCAATTCCGAGACACCAGTTAACCTGATTGTATGTCTTTGGACTGTGGGAGAAAATCAGGATACCTAGAGGACACCCACATAGCTGTCAGGTCCCAACAGTACCCACTAAGCCACCATGCTGCCCAAACAGCAATAATTATCTCCTTCTCATAATTACTGAAGACCCACTGAGTTTGTGGCTCCCTTAGGACAGTGTTTCCCAACCCGGTCCTTGGAGAGCCCCAGACATTCCATACTTTTGCTCCCTTCTCAGTATGGAGCAAAAATGTGGGCTATCTGGGAGGGAGCACAAATGTGAACTGTCTGGCAGGGAGAAGGGAGGGAGTGAAAGTGTGGACTGTCCAGCAGAAAACTGGGAGGGAACATAAATGTGGACTGTCTGGCAGAAAGCTGAGAGGAAGCAAAAATTTTGACTGTCTGGCAGAGAGCTGGGAGGATGCGAAAATGTGGACTGTCTGGCAGAAAGCTGAGAGGGGGCAGAAATGTGGACTGTCTGGCATCCATTTTCCCACCGCCAGGAGAGAACGCCACCATTGGGCCCTCAGCTGGATGCAAGGGCTATAGATTTATGCCCTTATTTGGAAGCAGCCAGGAGGCAGTCACCCCATTACAGTGATACCACACACGATAAACTGCGGGATTGTGCTCCTGATGCGTTTCCGTCACATTTAACGTTAATCATTAGCCTCAAACTGTGTGGGAGCTGGCGACCGCATACATTAAGTGTGTGGCCCTGCCGCAATCAGCTCCCGCATGTGCCGACGAGCAATAAGCACGGACAGGTCACCGTGGCAACAGCGGCACATGCATGGCCACAGGCTACCAAAAACTCACAGCGATGGGCTATGAGGCGAATTCCAGGACAGGCACATCTGCCGGAACCAGACTGAGGCTGCACATTCATTGCTGTCTGTATTAGCCACATACAACCACAAATCAGCAAAAAACAAGTTTTAAAAACTATACAAAAGCGCCATGAGGTTCTTCAGTTAATGCGCAGAGGAAGAATTACAGTATTTCTGAAATTGGAGAACATGGCTACTTTCTGGCATTGGGATTCCTTTCAGTTGTGAAAACCTGCTGAGAAGTTTCAGGATGGAGCTGAATGGGTGTGGAGTTAAGGAGGCTCTTGTCTCCAAGCGCCTGTGACCACTATAGCAATGGCACTGGGCAATGACAAGCCCACCGTAGTCTGAGGCAAGCGCTCTGCAGACCACAGGGCAGTGAGACTGGCACCCTCAGATCCTATTCCCGTGGAGACGCACACAGTAACACATTCACATAAGCGCTACTCTGCTCTCACACACAGACATGAACTCACGTGGTCATGTGCGTACACCAAATCTCCATTTACGAACACGCATGCATATATAAGGCTTGACTCATGTGAACCCATTTAAGCAGCTGGATACTTAATGAGTTCATTCACCTCTTCTCTGAGTAGACTAACAGTTCCCCTAAACCATTAACCTTTGATTCAATATCACCATCAGCCCTAGTGCTAACCACCCATTGAAAAGCATTGCCTGACACGATCAGCTGATGAGGAGATCTCGTATGCGGATCTGCGGGGGGGCAAGGGGTGGCCCTGGCCACCCTGGACATAAACCTGGCCACCCCATTGGCCACCCCCAAGCATCTGTATTTTTATGGTATTTTTTTTATTAAGAAATTGATATATTAAATGTGTATTTGATAATTCCACCACTGCCTAAATTATAAACACTGTAGAGTTACAGCGTTTAGGTACCTTAAATATTGCCTTATTTTCTAGATGTCTTATATTCATATTTAGATTTATGTGCCACCCCAAACTGACCTCTGGGCACCCCACTGAAACCCTCCAGGCTCCTCCACTGGCTGACCCATTTATGAGTGAGCCGGAGTTGTGCAGGACCAAAGGGGGACAATGGAGTTAAAAATGACCAACTTTAATCCACAAGCATACATGGAAAGAACATTCTCTGCTGCCTGAACACTGAACATCCTGGGGGCTAGACTGTGACGGTTAGTCAACATGGCGAACAAGCATTACATTACATTCATTTAGTAAACACTTTAATCCAAAGTGACTTACAACAGAGAAGGTAGGATCAGCCAGTTTCTGAAGCAATTGGGGGTTAAGAGCCTTATGCAGGCAGCCCAAGGGTGAAATCATTCTACAAACCTGAGGATTTGAACTGGTGACCTTCTGATCACAGACATAGAATCTAAACCCACTGAGCCAAACAAGAGGCATGATGAAGAAGTGCAATGGCCTAGCTGGGACCAGTGGACATAAACCAGCAGGAGCCCTGAGGAGGAACACCAAAGAGGCGTAGGGCAACCACCAATCCATTTATCAGCGAAGACAGGAGAGCGTGGGCCAGCCCAAACAAGAAAGGGGCCTGTTCGCAGGCCGTCGCTGACACGATTTGGCCCAATGAAGCAACACGACCAGCAGAAAACTGCGCTGGCGGGCTCCAGATGTCAGAGACGTCTTCATCAAATGCCAGCAAAAAAAAAATGGAAGACAGGTTTAATGATGAAACAATCGCTAAACCAGGCAGAGAGCATCTCGGAGGGCATCGAACAGGCTGAGGGCCTATTCATCACCATGTCGCATAAAATGATGGAGTATGCTGCTAGGTAAACATGGCTGACATCTTCTCACTGAGCTGCTCATTGTCAAACAGGCGGGGCTACAAATGTCAGACACTCTTAATGGACTCACTACCCATACTTTACAATTCCAAGTCATAGGTTGACACTTGCATCAACAGCAATGGCTGAGAAGAACTACTTTTGGGCAGGATAGGACTGGCTGGAGTTTAAATAATGATGATACCAAACATTAGTATTGTTGCTTCATTGCCCAGATGGGACTTCATACATTAATACAGCTGAATATCTAGGGTTCCTTTGACATTCAAGAGCCTGCCACTTGTTGTGCGGTGGACCACGGAAGACCACAAGGGCAATACAGATGACTCTCTGAAACAATCCGTCATCAAACAGACGCATTCATGGCAACGCAGCGCAAACACAGCTAAGCCAAGCAACCATCAACCTAGGATGGAATTGTGGATTGACAATTTATCACGAAAAACAAGAAGAAAACTGAAAAGCAGGATAAGAGCCTGGGGATTCATTCCGGCTTGATAGCTAATGGAGCACCCCCTCACCAACACCCACTGTGTCCTTCCCATAAAGGGGTACGGAAAAGGAAAATGTGTCAAAACAACTAAAACTATACTGTAAAACCTCTGGGCCATCCAGCATCTGTTAACAAATGCTCACTGCATTACAAGCGTAGGTGGCTACACCCGCAGAGGTTTATCGCCTTGGTAACACCAAATATTGATCTTATCGTCCTTTTACTCATGCAGTTTACTCACTTCTGCCATTGTTGGGCAACCTCTTTTGATGGGAAACAAAATATATATATATATATATATTTTTTTTTTTTTAGATTTACATAGAACTTGAACACCCTGAACCCCCAGGGCAGGATTAGGAAGCTTGTTTAGGCCGGGAATCCTAACTCTAAGGGGGTGTTACAATGAACTTGCTGTCCAGATAGGGGAGAGAAGCCAGTGCTGGATCAAAGGGGCCACAGCTTCTTACTTTCCAATACAGAACCATCCCAAAATATACGTCACCAAAATAAGAAATCATTAAGACATAATGTTACACAGTCAAGATCAATTTTAGGTGAAAGCACTTTAGGAACTGATAGATGAAGTAATCATTTGGGTGAACGGTCTCAACCATTAATGTAAGTGAGTCCCTAGGCCGGGCATCTACAGCCAAAGAAACGCAACATCAACTGTCTGACAGTTATCTGGGTAATGAGAGCATTCGTCCATTTTCCTAGTTGTAATGTTAACTGGACTGTTTTTGTCAGCACAAGCTTTGCAATAAATAACAATACAATCATAAAATCATTTAAATTTATCGTAGTGTGTGAACTGAATTACCTAGTAGCTGTATGTCATCAACAAATCACATAGATGGTAAATAGGAGGACAAATAAGAGTCCACCTGGACCCTGCGCCGTACGGAGGACATCGAGCTGAAAAGCCGGACCCTCTGGCCTATAATAGGACACCTAGCCACCCTAGCTGCTAGTCTTTGTGACTAACTACATGTTTGTTAATCTTGACTGACCCTTTAGGCTTCCTCTTTGGGAGATTTTCTATTCTACTCCTTCCTCTCGGCTCCACATTTAATTTTCTTTGATTCTATTTCACCAGTGCAAATTACTGGATATGAACCTGACACAATGGCGAGACGTGGATCTCATAATGCTGTGGAATCATGACAGAGAGGCACAGGGTGGGACCGTACTGCGTGTGCATTTCACAGTAAAACAGCTAGCTTGTTTCACCATCTGATTAGTTAATCAGGCAGGTCTGGCTACCAGGAAATCTCCCAGTAACCTCCCAGTATTCCAGATGGTCTGCAAATCGCAATATAGCTTTAACTCAGGGTTCCCCAATTCCAGCCCTGAAGGGCCAGAATCCAACACAGTTTCCCTGATTTCCCATGCTGAAACGGCTCTTAATCAGCTAATTAACAGGTTTAGTAGGTGTGTTTGAACAGCAAACTGCAAACTGTGGTGGAACAGAATTGGGGACCCATGCTTTAAGGTAACCATGAATGGAAAAGACAAGAAGAGGTAGTGGCCAAAAGCATTGGTCAATCAGATCATTGGAAAATGCTTTTTTGTCTTGGTTTGACTGATAGCTTCTTTAGGCTATACATGGGCATGCAATAAGAACCAGCGTACTCAGAAGAATGGTTTTTCAGCCATGAGTGGACATTTCTGTGAGGCAAGCACCAGGAATATTATGGAAGCATGAATACTCCCTGCTATAATCCAAAAAAGCCAACAAACGGATAGCAAAATGGTTAATGACTTCATCAGGTACTTGGTCAGGTACTTGGTCAGGTACTTGGTCAGGTACTTGGTCTAAAGACCGCCATCATTGGAGGGATCTGAACTGACTGATAAATAAACTGCTTTCACCAGACAGGAACTTCCGGCAGTGGCAACACAGACCCCAAAGAAATATAAAAATGAACACGATTCCTTTCCAGTGAGCTCAGAACTTGGAAAACATGCACGACACGACTGTAAATAGTAATTACTAACTCTTTGAGTCTCCAATTGAATATGCTATGACCATGGCAACATAGCACACAAAAACGGGTTATTTAAGCCAAGGGCGTGACTGTGGCTTGAACACTGGTAGGGATCAAATCAGCAGCAAACCTACTGCCTCACTAAAGCTTCTTTTTATAAAGGAAACATGGGGGCTCACTGTCAAAAAATAGAAAATACAAATTAGGAATTTTCTAAGTGGAATCGAGAATCAGGCAGGAAACCCCCCCCCCCCCCCGCTTCCGCACAAGTTGTGAATAGCTCACTTGATTAGTGTACAGAGAGGGTAGTGTGCGTATGCACGGGTGGAATTCTGCCATGTGCGTTTTTTGCGTCAGCAACATTTGGCACAGAGTCTGTGGGTTTCCGTGTCTGACACGGCTGTAGGACCCCTGAGCCGGGAACTGAAGTGATTCCAGCTCAATGAGAGGGGAGCAGAAGGGATGATACACGGCAATCAGCCTTCAGACGGCTTTTGATGGCGTTGGTGTTTTGTTTGTTTGGGGCCATCCCCCACTTCTGTCTCCTACTCAGAAACCCCCCCTGCCCATGGTGCGATCAGCACAGGAGATGCAGGGAGAATTTCCAAATGGGGACACTGGCAACCTCAATAGGTGAAATGGTAGGACGTGCCTTTAGAGCAAACTCTTTCCAGGGCCAATAACTCAAGGCTCTCACACAAGGAAATTTCAGGCTAAATCGGCACTAAAGCACACGTCACTGCATGAGAATCAATGAGTTTCCATGACAACACTGGAGAGAGAGCAGGCCCTCTTTGAAGTGTAGTGGTAACTCTACGTTAAAAAAGGGCTTCTGTAGTTTGTGATGTAACAGATTTACAACTGGCCAATTCTTTCTCGACAAACACTCTCAAAAAGTTCTGGTAGCGCTTAGTGAGTTACTGTTCATGGCCATTCTGATTTTACGATATTACGATAACGAAAGACTACAGAGATAAGACATGACAACTGTCAATAATTTAGAATCGACCAATAAACTAAGATCCACGTTTAGTTCATATGGACGAGAATAAAACAATGCTGTGAAGTTATCGAGACCAGTGGAGATGCTGGATTGGTGTCTGGAGTACTGGTGCCATATGTTAACAAAAGGTCATCTACAAGGTCATACCCATGCCAATGCACATTCGTCTCTAGTGCTAATTATCGTCACAGAAAACACCAGCTCATTTACATAACTTCACATAGCTTCATGTTTCCTTTTCATTATCATGAGCACACAGTAAAATTTAATTCTCTGGCTTCTTGCAAATTAAGCCACAAGGTAAAGATCAATTAGTGCAGTCAATCAGACAATAATCATACTCATGGGATGTGAACCCATAACCCATTGTTCATATGTCCGTCCACATCACCTTCTCCTCCAACCAGGTGCTCCCAGGAGCGCCGCCCTGTCCAAGAAACAATTGTACAGCCTTGATGTACACGTAGAACAGACACAAGACCTGACATGCCCCGCTGAAGGAATGCAAACAGAGAGCTACACTGTACAGAACTGGACAAACTCCTGGGAGCACCAGTCAGCTTTAGTGAGCCTGACCTCTCTTTAAGAGATACAATATCCAGCATAGCTCCAGTTAAACTGTGTATTAATGTAAATGACTGAATATCTGTCAAAATATCTGAAGAATGTGCCTGTGTTACAGAAGGGAGACCATGGCCCCCATTAAGGTCCTGAATTCGGGCCAGGAAAGGTGAGGGATGTAATTAACACACTCGAACCTGCCTCCTTCATCCAGAAGGATGGGGCTGATAGGTCCTAATCCTGTAAAGTGGCACAACCGGTTTCCTGGGAGTTCAGAATATCAGCATATACACTTAACAACATCTCTGCCAAAGCTTCTGCAAGGAGATACCAAGAGGCACGCTTTTGGGGATCATGCATCTGCAAACACGCCCAGATCCAGCATCATAGCTGTACTACGGCGGTAAGACAAAGCAAGTCAAGAAAATTGCTATAAACAGTTTTTTTAAAAGGATTTCGGGACTACAGCACCACTGAACAAAGCGGGCCGTACCTTGAGCGATCTTCTGCAGCAGCTGCTGTCGGGCGATGATGCGACCGAGCCGGTAGCTCGATGGCCCTCTGCGGCTCCTGCCCAGGCGCAGGTATATATCTGGGGCTTCGGGACCCACGCCACCCAAACGCTCCTGGTCCTGCCGCATGTCTGGGAGCTGCCCATACATTGTTCCCTGTTCGCTCTCCATCCACAACATGAAAGCGGAAAGTCATGCGGTTCAGTGCGCCCGGCAGTGCCTGCCAATCTGCCGTTTCCCGCGGAAACGATTCTGACAATGCTCTCCGCAACACAAACACGAATATGTACACACACGCTACTACGGCTACCAGAGGAACTCGGAGCAGACTGAGTCACAGAGAAGTACAGCAGTTTGTTTAGTCTCCACCCCCCACACCCCCCCAAAAAAACCTCAGCCTCATGTGACTGGCCAGACAGCCAATCAGGAATGAGCCTCAAGAAGGCTGCACCACCTGCCTGAACTCCCACTGAGGCCAGCATGTGTGGCTGTGGAGCATATCAGGCACGAGAGACATGCAAAACTCTACATGCTATGGCGAAGGCCTCGTCGGCAAAACACTCCCACCACTGGCCCGACAGCGAGGGAGAGAAAGGAATGGGGAGATCTAGGGCAGTTAGTCGAACGACTGGTGGTGCAGGGGTCTCCAGTAAAGACCACCTGCCACACGGAGGTCACTGCCATCTATGAGGCATCCCTTCATGGGTGGAGCAGGCACGCCAGTACATGCACACAAGATGATCGAGATCCATGATAAGGCAGCCAAGGGGAAAAACAGCCCTTTGTGTGCAGTCAGTGCCCACACCCATGCCACCCTGCCTCAGAAGGCCTACTTTGGGCGGCTTCGTGCAGACCCCATGCATTTCCACTGTACACATTCTGACTCTTAAGGTCCAGGCAAATTAAGTGGCACACAAAAGACTCTGTAAGCCAGCCAGCCAAAACAAGATGCGGGATGTGGGGGGAGGGGGGAGCTGAGCACTGGCATATATTGGACTGCCAAGACACCCATAATAACTGCTGCATCCCTCTATGTGACACTTTCACTTCCTGGGTCAGAGGTCATTTAGCTGACATTACGAACTTGTGTATTTAAGGTTCTCAAATTTTATGTCACATGTACATCTACAACAGCAATGAAATGAAATTGCCACTACTCTAGACTTAGCAATAAACAAGGTATAAGGATAACAAAAGTAATAATTAAAAAAAAAATTTTAAAAGAAGTACTATCCACCATTTTTCTATAGAAATATTTAAAGAGAAGTATATAAAAAGTATATAAAAAGTAAAAAAAAAATAAAAAGTTATGATAAAGATAAAAAGATAAAAAGTTATAAGAGAATATTTGAGAAAATATTTAAAGTGCGGGTCACAGATGCAGCTTATTTTACTTGGGAGTGTTAGTGGTCTGGGGGTAGAAGCTCCTCAGTCCGGGCCATAAGGCTCCGGAGGCGCCTACCTGAGAACAGACGCTGAAGCAGCTTACGGCAGGGGTGACTTTCGTAATATTAAACACCTTGGACGTACATCGCCGGATGTAGATGTCCTGCAGGGTGGACAATTTTGTCCCAATGATGTGTACAACCATCTATCAAGCCTGGCTTCAGAGGAATGAGAGAAAGGCCTAAATAACACGGTACATTAGCAGAGAGCATTAGCGGAGGCCCTAAGCATGTGAAGGAAGGCCTAATTTATCAAGCGCTATAGGTCACATCCCCACCCACAACACGCGGGAACAAACCCCATGACCCTGGGTTTATTTACAGGACAATAAATAACCTATAAATAACAACACAAGAGGCGAACGGCTGCCGAACAAACGCAGAAAAAGTGAAATGGTGAGAAGGCCTGTCAGTGTGATTGCCAAGGAATGTGTTTTTGAAACCCCCATCATGGTTGGGGGGAGGGTTGCTGTGTTCATGTGCTGCCAAACAGCAACGTTGTCCTGTGTCTGCATCTATATGGCACGTGAAGAGCGTCTGTGGGCATGTGACTGTATTTGGGTCAGAGAAACAGCTAAATGTGTGTGTGTGTGTGTGCAAAGCAAATATGTGCGCGACAGTGTTGTGAGTATGTGCATGAGACAGAAAAACTGCAGGATTGCGTGCACCCCATATGACTTAAATATAGGAACGCTTTAATTAACTAAATATGAAAAGGACATGGAGACAAGGACTTTCCCAGGTGCCCTTGCAAATAGAGCATCCTAACTGTACTGCATCCTAAGGGACAGTGTGTCACAGAGAGATGACGAAGAAGAAGACACAAAAATATCCAGTAGGATAAATGAGAATAAAGGATAAGTCTCTGTGGTCAGCTAAGAGACTGAATTTTAACTTAGAAGTAAGATCTCCGTATTCCCCAGTGGGCTACAGATTCACAATGTAACAGTGAATTAAAGAATGAAGCTGCATTCTTCATGATCCTTTATAGATACATACAGTATATCGTGGATACAGATACAGTATATTATATAATATTACACCGCAGAAGGCAGGTATGCCTTTCTGGTGATGAAAATCCCTTTCCATTACTGCTTTGTAAGTTCATATCACTGTGTTGCAACTGAAGAACAGGAAATTAAACCACAGTAAAATAATCAAAACTGAACATCACATGTCCCCCATTCAGTGATCTTTCTCCCATTTTTTATTCCAGACAGCCACCAGCCTAGTCTGGCAGAGACAGGTCTCCCCAAGCGCTTGAAAACCCAGAAACGGAGGAATGATGAACTGGACTTGTGCCCAGGAGCCTCACAGGTTCGGGGGGGGGGGGGGGAATTGGGCTGCTTCTTCACGCAGCTGAAATTGCCTCAAACCATCGAAATAGATAAAAGTATAAAATTATAGCTCTGGAAGTTGTGAAAGTCGTCTTGAATTACACTGTTTGCTAAACAACAAAAGAAATAACGTACGATAACATGGTAAAGGTGAGTATGGGCTACTCATATACAGAAAACCACCCCCCACTCTCCCGCAAAGACATATTAGACCCCCTTTTTAAATGTTCTGTGTTCGGTCACCTTATCCTTTCCTGGGAGGTGGTCAGCTGCAAATGCCCCTGGTTTAATCAGTCAGCTCTACAATCTTTGGCTGAAATACACCGGGGCAGAACATGAGGGCGAACATGTGAGCAATTCACTGTCACAGTCCGGCTCGTCATCAGGATACTTTGGGGGTTCCACAGCTGTGGCAGGAGATGCGCCTGTGGCCGCGGCCATTCTAAAACAAGCAGGCACGGCACTCAGAGAATCTTCCAAGCTGTGGGGCAGCTTAACATTTGTGTTTAAATAGCAACAGGTGCGCCAACACTGGATAAGTTTAACATAAAGTGCCACTGTAGTATATAAAATGTGACTGTAAACTTTAAACAATCCGAAATAATTTAAAAACAAGTGTTTATATGTTGAATGAAACAAAACAGCTTCAAGGTTTCCCCGCAAAAGAAAACCATAGTAACCTCTTTTTAAGAGACTGACACCTAGTGGTGACAAAATATATGACAAGAGTGTTGATAAGGACTCTACACCCATTGGTACTAAATGAGTTAGACCCGCATTCATTCTCTTAAATGGCCTATTCATTGACTCTGACACTAGTGCTGAATTGCAAGAGAAACCCCACTGTTGTACTTTTATGTCATTCAATTAACTGGTATTGCACAGCTGAGTAAATGGATAAAGCGTATTGACTGGAAAAAAATAATAATTTCCAGTGTTGGCTCAAACTAAAGCAAAGTGTTTCATGTCACCAGGCAAGAGTTGCTGTATGAACCTGACCCATGCGTAAATACACCCCATTCAATCTCTCAGCAGGAAGCCACAATACTAAGGTTTAACTAAGAAGTTGTATCTGCTAATCCCACTAGAGCTAAGCAACAATGGAGGTCTCCCCCAACATTTCACAAGAACAAGAAAATCTGACTTTTCATCTTTTCAAAGAGTAGCAAGGCCTCACTATGGAACATCAAGGTTTTATTTAACATTGTTTATTCATGCTATAGCTGCTACTACCAAATTACGCTATGTCTAAGAAACTTAACGTGCCCTGAGAGACAACTGATTACATAATGCTGGTAACTGCAATATTCCAAGTAATAAAGAATCAGTTACTGGTTTTGTTAGCCTGAACATTTCTTTACGTTTTACATATTTAGCAGACACTGAGACTGAGTGAGGCAAATAGCACATTGCAAACCTACAGTTGTCAAGGAGTCAACTAGGCATAAGTGCAACTAGGCTGAGCTTCCAATGAATGCCCAAGTACCAGTGTAAGGAGTATAAGACAAAGTTTAATAAGTTTAATAAGCATTAACATAGTGGATGAATTCTTTTCTGTGCTTGGGCAATAGACAGTACGGTGGCAGTTATGGGAGTGCACTAGCTCAAATCCCACTGCTGCTGTGCCCTTTACAGAGGCCCTTAGTGCTTGTATATACATATGACTGTCTACAGTTTGAGACCTTGTCTGGTATAATACTTTCATTAGCCGAGCCAGTATGTAAGCAGCAGTTTAATTAGCTTGTGCAATAATTTGGTCACAAGTTTTTGTCAGATGTAACATAAGATGAGAACCTTATTCTATTTCCGACAAATACATGTACATTCAAAATCTGTTCTTATATAATATGCGCTCTGCGCGTGCGAGGGCGCCTTGGCGGGAACCGGAAGCTCCTCGATTAACGATCAACGGTCCGGAACGAGAGAGGCGGGCAACGGACGCGAAGGTGACAGTCTTTCCGCTTCCCAGGTAATGTACACGTTTAATTTCAGATACAACATGTACTTTCAGTTTTTTGTTTTTTTTTTTGCTATGGAAAAAGGGTATACGGCACGAAGTTTGACATAATCTGTACTTTGTAATGTCTGTTTAGGGTTTATTCTAATCCAGTTATATTAAGTTTAATTCATTTAGTTTAATTCAGTTATATTAAATGTGCTATCAATATTTAATCGACAACAGTGTGTAATAAATGAAACTGGGTGACTATGCCGCCGCAGTGCGAGGGGTTACCCGGACAGCCGCCGCCACTGCGCCGCACGCCGCTATAACGGCAGCGACTTTCCCTGCGGAGGTTTCCGAGAAAAGGCGACCTGTGACCCTCAGGACGGTGACACGGTGCCCTCTTACAGCGAGCCGAATTCCCGAGCGGGGGGGAATCGGGGTTATCGCTCGGCAGGCTGCGTAGCTGGCGAACTTTCGCTGGCACCTAACTGTCCCCGAAGCACTTCTGCCTGACATTTAGCGGTACGCGTCCGGCAGGCACCAAACTAAGGAACAGTCTGTCGCATTCACAGAAATGCCACACGACGTCTCGTTTTGTAAATATGCAAATTGATTTTGTGTCAAAAAAAAAAGCGTGCGAATTCGGCCCGCATCTGCAGGAACAACACCGACAAGTAGGACAATGGCAGTAAAAAAAAAACGTATTTCAGGGCGAATACGGGACAGCAAGCAGCCAAACGGGCCCCCCGTGGGAGATAAACGCAGCTTTTGATGCGATGTGAGATTCCCAAGGTCCCCGGGACGTCGCGTATATCACGCACCGGGAGTCACATTGGCGCCTGGCGTGACCGCCGGTGCCCTGAAACAGGCGAGCCCCCCGAGTACGAGAACTTAACGCAAGCACACAAAGGTCCTGCAAGGATCTGCAAGGCAGACGGCTGCAGACGAGTCACTAATGAGGATGCACCTAGGTGCATGTCCCGCTGCTTTGCGGTGACACTGACCTGCGAGGCGACGCTCCCTGACATTCCGCCACAGCAGATCCCACGCTTTCGACGTGGAGTCCCTTAGCTGCTCGCTGATGGAGCGCCGGAGCTGCATTTTCGCTGGCTTTCGTTTCCCTTCCATCGTGAGCACAGCCGCATCGTAACGCGGCCACCTTCCCAGCCGGGTACGGTGTTTCCCCCCTACCGGACACGCCGCTGCCGCAGTAGTCGTCACTCCACCTGGATCAGGGCGCTGCGTCACCTTGCAGCAAACGCGAGGCGATGCACATCTTGCCGAAAAACAAACACATTTCTCTCGCAAGTGCTGTGTCGGTGCTTCGCGTGGATCGATCGTTGTATCCCCTCTCAGCCGACGTGCTCCGTCTCTACTCAGCCGGTCCCAGTGCGCCTGTCTACACTGGGACCAGATGTGCAGTTGTTTGAAGTTTCCACTTCAGTCTGCATTGCATACGCAACGCCCGGAGGACACGACTACACTCACTCACTCACTTTCGCTCGCTGCCCCACAGACTCACTGCCCCTCGTATTCCGAACGTCATGACATCTTATTTCAAGTGGACGATTGCCCTTCATGTATTAAGTTCTACGGTATTTTTAACTTGGCGCGTACTTGCACAATATGACTTTAAACGGAACAAAACTATACAAAGACAAAGTTTTATAAAGTGCAACGAAAACGTGGATTTGTAAGTTTTTTTCCTATAAAAATACATTTTTGTTCATAGATATAATAGTATTTTACACATTCCCCTGTTTACCTATGTGTTTTCATAAAGCAAATGTACTGGAGGGGAGAGGATGCACCAGTACGGACTTCACAGACAAACAGCTTCACTTATTCCCATTTCCCAAAGGTGCTAACAGCTAATCCCTAAAACAGGTGCTTAAATCTAAAGTCACACAAACCTCCAGAACAATCAGCTAATTCAACTTGATGAAAAAGAACAGTGAAGTGGCACATTGCTGGAATCTTTGTAAGGTAATGGCACGTGCTTCATTAGGTACGCTAGTGATCTCTGAAGCACATTACTGAAGTACAGTAACGGAAGTGCCGGACCACCCTACATTTATCCATGTAGACACTTGATATACTGGCTTTGCATTTCGGCTTGTAAAAGCGACTCCACAGCAGTACTAGACTGGGATTAAAAATCGGTCCTGGACTTTGGGGTCCCCAACAGCCTCATGTAAAATTTTTCCGAACAGGGGTGGAGTTCATTCAATGCCAGATGGCGAGTCCAGCACTGTACCAGAGGGTCCATTTTGAGCACCTTTCTTTTTTTTGCACAGCTGAACCCCTGAAATAAGCTTGGACTGTAATCTGGGAATTTAGGTCACGTTGCAACTCAGATAACTTTTGGCTTCATGGCAAGAGTTTAACTGCTTATATATGTGGAATTACTTTTTTCACTACGGCTTGAACTATTATTATATTACATAATATTACAGAACTCCAATTATCACAACGGCCCATTGTCAGTTACACACTGTAATTTCTTTAACATGAGAAAGTACATTGCACTTACAGTAATTTCTGTGATACTTTGTGTATTAACTACCCTTCATGGAGGGAAATGGCTATGTGTCTGTGCGTTCCAAGGAAACAGGTAATTTCCCCATGAAGGGATACCACTATTTTGTTTATGTTCCAGAGGTTAAAGGTCAAAGCTAAAAATGTCCTTCTAGCTGAGGAATGTGAAAGAAGGCATCTGAGCTCAAGTGAAGGGCAAGAGGTCAAAGATGGGAATAATGCAACCCATTATATAAAAGCGATCAAGCAGCAACTGATAGCCACAGTCAACACTATAGCAGCAAAACTGAATTCTGCTTCCTACATTTTGTTTGTTTTCTAGTCTGGCAAATTCGCCAGTAAATTGACAGTGCCAGATTTGGTCTTTATATCTCTCTTTTCTTTTAAATCTTTTCTTTTTCCATCAAGGCTGTAGGAGGGAAGGTCAGTGAGTTATATTTTTTTCTTTTTACTCCTGTGTGTTTACATAAATTTGTATCAGGGCTTAACCCAGAGATGCTTTTTGGGATGGTATTCAATTTCTAACTTCCAGTTCTTTTGACACACATGTACAACACTGCCTAAAATGTTATGGCAAAGGAGTAAATGATGATCAATCAAAACACTTTTTTCCCATAACTTAAATGAATACGCACAAGAGGTATTGTATCATTTTCAGGGTATATTATTCCAGTGTGTAGGTATATTATGGTTTGTGTGGATTTGCCTTTTGTTTTTCAAAAACGTTTTTTGGACCACACAAAGTGAGGCAGTCATGCCAAGACGGATCCCAGCAGGGAGAACTTTGGCTTGGTACTAATTGCATGAATTAGGTGCAAATGCTAACAGGGTTAAGGGCTTTAACCATTTAACTTCTGGACCTTAATCACACAAAATTTCCTCGTCCTGTTTTATAAGATAGACATTCTTTGGCTAGCATCATATATAATACCAAGCTCCCTTTACAACTAATGGGTGTCAAATTTTCCCGTTCAATATGACCCGTTTCCCGTTTTACCTCTCCCATGCAATGAAATCTATTTTGATTTGAATATTCATTAAAAAAAATATAACGAAGACAAGCTTAGTTGTAGTGTGCTTGTTTTTGAAGGGGTTTGTGTAGATCAGTTCCGTTTGGTTTGTCTTCCAGTTCCTTGATTTTCCAGCCACCACAAACGCAGTGCCTGTTTCATATTTTTCTGAAATTAGTTTGAATCACAACTTTAACCTATATTCTCACAAGCTGATTGAGCCCTTGGGTTTTTTACTGCTCTCTAAGCTTGCTAACCAAATTTACTGTGTTTCCACACATATAATTTTATATTTTTCAGGTTTTAGATCTTTTGGAAATTACTACAATAAGGATTCTGAATCAGTAAGAAATTGTGGCATTGTGATTCTTGAATATGTTAAATGTAATTGGGGTTGATGTGTTACCATAAAAGTGTCCTTTGCCTCAGTAACTTTTGTGAAAATTCTGTGGTTTAAATTGGCCAAATCAACGTGTAACAGCACAAACTGACCTGGCAGGTCATCGGAAATTTAGTCAGTTATCAATAACACCAGCAGTCATTATTATCTTTAGAATTAAAGTTACTCAAACTGTTTCAGTAACCCTACAGGACGTTAACCGTCAAGGAGCAAGGAGTAACATTGTCACTAGGCTAGAATATTGGCACAGGAGCAGAGTAGGGAAAACCACAGCAAATACAGACAGAAAATAATGGCTGGCTTAGAAAATTCTTCTCGATTTGTTTGTTCTGCCCACTTGAACAAGCATTTACTTTGGGGGTGGCAGTCAGGAACAAAATCTCCAGGGCAAACCCCCCTGGCACACCCTTCCTTAATGCAGACATTACTTTAAACTTAAATGAACAAGAGAATCAGCCTATATAATGTTTGTTTGTTTGCATAGTTTTGATAGAGCAGATTAGAGATTTTGTCTTGCCATTTAACGGGATATTCAAATTTCTGTGGAAACCCTCCATTTTGAAACCAAAAACATTGTCCCGTGACACCATCTTCCCAAACAAGCAGTTCCATCATGCTTAAGAAACACACATACCGAGAAGATTTACCGTTTGAAGTGGTGGCAGTGGTGGGTGTGTCAGTGATACTTGTCAGGCTATCACATTCCAGCTCTTTAAGCTGGAACAGCTATTTACCTATTTGTTGTTTACTTTATGGCTTCCTTCTCCACTTCCTACCAAGGCTTCTCCAGAGTCATTGCTTAAAGCCACATTTCATCTCAGGAATGATAATGTCATATTACTGTGACCATGTGTCTTTGCTGTGAACTAAATATAAGCAGGCGTGTATATGTGTCCACATGAGACAAGCTGTAATGCTAGTGACCCTCATCCCTCCACTGCTTCTGTTATGCACCCGTAATGAATACTCGGTGTATTTCTTGGTTGAAGGTAATTTGACTTGTTTTCACGACTATGAGACCTGAAGAGGGCCCATTGGTTCTGTCTTCATCTCTGGGAAACCCCACAGTCAGACCAAATGAAAGTTGCATTTATCCAGGACATCTCATTGTGGTCGATATGCACCACACTAATGCAAACATGTCTCCCCTTACAGGGCCAAGAGATATAAATAGAAAGGAATTACTCCAAGCTAGCAGTGAAATCCTTTTTAGTGGCAAAGGAAATGTGGGAGTACTGTGAGGCTGAGGAGGTACAGTAAACCCATAAATTCTCTATTGTTTATCTATGTCTATTTCTGATATGCAAATGGATCCAAAGGTAGTTCTTGTGAGAAATCTGTGAGAATTGTGTCTCAGTGAAATCAGGTACACCAGATCTGCATCTGTGGCTGTCCATTCATTTGCCATCCCTAAGTGACACTGCTTCAATTAAAAAATGGAACACTTACATAACGGTCTTGGGAAGTTGTTTCTCGCAGCTGTCCTTTGTTGCTACCTAACACTCTGGCTTAAATTTTGGTGCAAGTTTGTTTCAGAATTAAATCTGATGTAGTTTTTCATCCATATAATGTTTCTGTATTGTGGAAATAAATCAAAAAGTATTTAATTGATTTGTCACATTCACAAGCTCAAGTGTCTTCCGCAGTCACCATTCTATTTGCTGCCACTAAGAGGCTTTACTTTAGTTTTGGTTTGATCCTCTCCAGATTACCCAGACTATTTGTGTGCAAAATCTGAAAAAGTCCCATCAAATGAACAAGATAAAGTGTCTGAGGCTGTCCTTCGCTTTGCTATTACTATGCAGTACTGCATCGATTTTGATGAGATTTGTCTCAAAATTTGAGCTTTTCCAGGCCTTCATCTTTACAACATGTTCACAGAGTTTGAAAAAGATCCGTCAAATACTTTTTGAGTTATCATGTCATTAAACTAAGTATCTGCAGCAGCAGACCAGGCATTAAACCCTACCTACTCCCCATCTGTGGAATGCGATGAACATGTATACATGCTCAGTCACACATTCACATACATAAACAATGGGAATAGTTATATAATGACACCAGATATTCTCCTATGAAACACATTCAGGTAGAATCATGAGCAATTATTTGTGGACTGCAAGGTAACAGGGTTTTAAGTAGAATACTAGAATGCACACTTTTATATACTCTTTTTTCCTGATAAGCGGCACTTGCCAAAGTAAATACAGAACTGGGCTTGTGCACAACATACAAAAAACTTGAGAATTCCAGAGGAAGGGAGTTCCTGTTGTACCACTGAGTAAGGCACATATATACAGTTGCTCCAAAACATGCAGAATCAACAGATATGACGTAATAAAAAAGTATCATCTCTTAAACTGGTGATGACAAAACAATAGAAGTAAATCATTTTACCTGGCAGAACTTTCAAACTAGTACAGCTGGAGTGTTGACTTTGCTCAATTGCAAATCTCCAGAAAACACCAAACATTGTGGTATGTTCTAGTTCACCATTTGCACCCCAAACTGTCATATTAAACTTCAGCTGCGTCAGGTTGCATCTTTTGGGTGAACACCTTCTGAGCTGGCCGACAAAGGTAGCTCAGCTTGAAGGGAAAAATCTGTACAGACCGACCGCAGTCACCTTCAGCAGAATCAGGCCACCCGCCAGCACCGGTGCTGAATCTGCAGTCTGACTTAAATGGTGCAGCACACTCAATGGCCAAGCTCCCCATCAATTTGGCAGATGTCATAAAACAAACCCCACAGTGCACAGCTGTCACCATGCCAGTGGGAGTAGAGTCTGCTTTTCCTCTGACTCCTTTTCCCTTCATTGCTTGGTCTTTGTAACCCTTTGTCATTCATACTGCTTAGCCCTCAGCAAAGAAGATACCTTTTTGCTAAGTGAATCTTGTTCCGCACCTCTAATGTTTCAAAGCTATACAGCATAATGGGACATTGCTATAAATGTAAAACCAAATCTCAGTTTCTTACTCATTTTAGGTCTCTGGGACATGAGGGAAGAGATTGTTCATTACACTGACTAACTTACATAATTTGTCAACTGCAAACTAGCACAAAATATGGTAGTGGTTGCTTCCTCTGAGAACTTGAACTCAGGTTTCACTGTATGTGCATGTGATCTTGGCATGCAGTACATATTCTTCTTAAAGAAGTCAGAGAACATGCTTAAAATGTACCATGTGTGTTTTTGTTAAGACACACGCAATTAAAATGCTGCTAATGCATGTAATGACCATAAGACAAGAAATTAAGGAGAGGGCAACTATTGCAATGTGGGAGGCCCATTACAGATGATTCTGGACTGACACTTTCATAAAAGCATACTCCAATCGGAGGGCAAGAAATTGCCAGACTGACTTTATAGACAGTTATGCACACACAGAGCTGGCTAACCTAACTGGTGTCATTACTTAATGTCATGAGGAGAAAAAGAGAATGCATTTATTAGAGCATTACGGTAATTGATGATGTCTGAAGTGGTTGCCCTGAGTAGGGACTAACTGTTCGATATACATTAGCTAAATGAATATCTGCAGTGGGTCATGCCACTGCACATAATGAAAAGATAGATTGGATGGAATGGAGGGGATACATTTCAGGCTGGAAAGTGAAGGACTAGAAATGTAAGCTGCAGGAAAGCCACTCTCTCAAATATAGCAGAGCAAACACAGACACATACAGGCAGAAACCAACAAAAACATTAATGCCCATAAATAACCGTGACATTTTTCAACTAGATGAAAATATGTTGATAACTCACATGGAACCATTTAGCTAATTGTAGTTTATGAATTAGATACCACAGTACAGTTCTAACTCTGTTTCTGAACCGCTTATAATAATAATAATAAAAAAACTCTTCATTCTGGCAAGAAACTGAGCAGCATTCTATGGAAGATATTTTGTGAAATAATTTCCTCTGTTGAGGGTGAGCATAACTCTATTTCATTGCACTGTGGACTCAGTTACATATACATAAAAATACACAATCTTGTATACACATCTTGTACACTCACTGTTGTATGAACACATTCTAAGGCCAAAGCCTTCCTGTCCTTATGCACAAAAGGACTGAGTGAGGCAGCCCAAAATATGGCAGCAGAATGACCCAAAGATCATTGTGTTTTTGAAGATCACTTGGTGCAAAAACCTACAAACAACAACATATGTGAAGAATTGGAGCAATTACATGAAATATGTGATTCTATTACCCAACGGATACAAATACAGAACACTAACCACTTTCTTTCCTGCTGTGTACATAACAGCAATATTGACACTATTCTCTTACACGTTTTGTTCTTTTAAGTTTTTACTTTTATGTGTGACTTTTTCCAGTTAACAGGCAGAAATGCAATGATTTTAGCCCACAGTAGCAAGGAACACCATATGATTTCAACAATAAAGTGGGTGAGAAATTACCCACGAGGCCTTGAGGCAAGGAAAAGGGATTTTTTTTCCATTTTCAACAAACAAACTACTTTCTCCAACACCTTGGATCCTAGGGGTTTATTTAGTTCTGTTTCTCTTTCAAGACCAAAGAAACAAACATGAAAAGAGGACATTCCTGGGATGATCAGGGGGTAGGTGGGGGGCACGACATTTCTGAGATGCACCTCCTTTGAGAGTACCACCCAAGGTATGTCTGGCAGGCATTCAAGTACCACACAAGTTGGCAAAGAGGTAGGGGTAGGGACAAATCCACAAAGGGTCATATTTAATGCCTGCTCCCCTCAAGGCCTTCAATGCTCTCATTATCCTATGCCAAGTAAAATTGCACATTTACATAGAGAACAAAAAAAATGCATCCAGAATACCTGAAGAGGTAAGCATATCCTCTCTGAAAGGCTGCACAACTGCAGAGACCCTGAGGAGAGGAGTAGCACCATCCATGTGAATCACATTCTCAAGAGAGGAAAAGTAACTTCCACATAAATTGTGCCCTGAGGGAAGGAACAGCATTATCCATTTAAATCAAGCCGCCCTTTAACACAAAGCACAGCGACCAGCCGGTGGGAGTCAAACTGGACATTTTTTCCATGTATGAAAGAGGTTGAGAATTAGCAGGTAGGTAATGGTAAAGACAAGTGAACCCGAAGTCCGGAATGTTTGTAGCTCTAATGCAAAGAATAAAGTCGCTGATCTTATAGTGTTATTTATGCATGACTTTATCCATGATTACTGCTTCAAGCCAAATATTAAGTACAGTGTAAAACTAAAGAAAGAGTTGAAAATAAACCATAGTCAAGAGACCTTGTTATTATCTACCAATATAGTCTGAAATCTGAGATGTGAATGATCAAATAAGTTGGTGATGTTGCAATGAGTTATGCCAACAGCCTCAAAGCAGTGCAGCAAATTACTTGCTTTTGCTCAATATCATCTCCATGGAATCCAGAATACTTCCATACAGCAGTAAACAAATTGGCTTTGGTTCTTGTTCACTTTCCTTCACTTTCATTTTTGATCCATTTCTCAGAAACATGCCATAGTGTCTGAGTCCAACAGCAAGGACATAAATGATTATGACTGACTCACGCAATAGCAGCAGCAGTAAACTTTAGACTTATTTTAACATACATTAGATAATCTTGAAATGGGATCATTAAAACTGCCGAGCTTGCTGAAGTTTCCTATGACAGAGTAAAAATGTTTTAGTGTAACTTACTGATGATCTCAGTCCAGATGACTATCACAATAGTTGAGATGTAACCAAAGGTGCAGCACCAGGAGATGGCAATGGCCTGGGGCCCTGAGCTGGGAGGGGGCCCCCGAGGATGGCTAATTACACAGTATATTACAACAACAAATCTGCTTGATTTGTGTATTCTGTTTTTCCAGAAAGTGAAAATAAAGGTGTTGTATATATTACATTCTCCTGATATTATTAATTTACACTTACACAGTTAAATAAAGATAATACATTTTACTATGCGCTTTAGTTTCAGGCTTTTAAAAATAAAAACACTTCTTTCAGTGAATGAACCAATTTCATTAAGTGCTCTGAGGACCTTAAGGTGACTGTGATATAGGCAAAGTGACATCCTGGCTCTTTTTATCATCCATGAGCAGTCAGGCTGCCAAACTAAGCTAGCTGCAGTGCTAGTGACTAAGCATGTTCTACACAGCTTTGTCCGTGCAAATTTGCTGCCCCCTCACCTTGCTCATCAATATATCTTCTCCCTGCAGAGAGGACAGAGTCCAGAAGACAGATTCCATTGCACTTTCCATCTTCTAGAGAGCAGGAATAAATTTGGACCAGTGTGCTACAGTAAGTTTTCAGCGGGACCAACATGCCAGGAGGCTTGTGGGCTGCCTTAGGCAGTTTATAGCGATGGATGTTTTTACACTGCACTTCCATGATTGGAGTGCTATATTGCATTAGAGCAGAGATGCCCTGCCAAAGCACATGGGACTGAGGACCCCATAGTCTCACTAGAAACACTTCTGTCTCAAGATTGATAAAGAGGCAACTAGACATTTTAAAAGCTAGTGCCAAAGATATCATGTTTTCAGGTTTTACAGCACAGTCAATAAAAATCAAGGCGCCCATACACACAAAAAGAGGATTATGCCGTTTAGATTTGTTAATCCAGATATGAAACAACTCACCTGTAAGGGGGTTTACAACAGTTTACAGAGTTGATGGAGCATGGTCGAATCTATTTTAAAACGACCTTTTGGTTACAATTTAAAATTATCTCTAAAATCTTTATAACCAGAACCAAAATACTCTAGACAGCTGTTTAAAATTTGCGTTCAAACAATTTTATAAGGGTTTACCGCATAACAGTAAGTCACAGTATATCACACGCCTTGCAGTGCCATTATGTTGTAAATGCAGTGCATTTTACACATCCTCTTACTAATGGCTCAATATATAGGGGTTCCCAAGGTTCCCTGTCTACAAAAACGCCAGTCAGTTTAACCTCCATGCATTACAGCACATAACCTCTCTGTTTAAAATTAAATAGAGCTTCTGTAGGAGTACAATAGTGGGCACAGGACTCAACAAATTCTGTATATCACTTACATTGTCAGTGAAAGGGCATATCTGACAAAAGTTATGTTTGACAGTAATCTGAGCACAAAGTGGAATCATTCAAAACCCCCCAGCAGCCCCTGGGGCCACGTTAGGTCACTGCAAATGTTTCCCCTCAGCCAATCAAAAGCCACAACCTCTGTATGCTCCCTAATTGTAAATGGCACACTGTGGTAAAATGGTAAATGTGATACTTTTAAAAACAAACGTGCCTATATTCTATTAAATCATAGGCTGGGGCAATGTTTGGGTACAAGCAAGGGTACACCTGTCTCTGCCTCTCAAAAGGTCATTAATTTAGTACTGAGAGTCAGTGTGTTCAGTGTGCATGACATGGTCCCAAGGCAGCCATGATGGTCAGGGTTATAGGGCGTAAGATCGCTGTATCACACCCTGAGTGCGGTATCTGTTGACTAATCCTTTCAGGTTGTATAGGACAAAAAAATTATGTGTCTGTGTACATCTTATATAGCAGGGAGTAAGTAATGGGGCTGTATTGAATGAAGGACTGGACTGACAAAGCGGTCTCATCCACCTTTTCCTAGATGTGCCTCACACTTCCCCCCCATAATCAAGAGCCTCCACTTTGCCATCACAGATAGAAATGCAGAACATTTCAAGTAATGTGTCACATCTGTGACATAACATAGTTTTACCATTGAGGAAATGTTGGCAAACCACTACACGCTGGGATGGCACTGCTGCAAATTTCAAGTGACAGACTGACAACTGCAGGTTGATATTTTCCTGTCAGTCAATCGTATTGCATTAGCTTCCCAGTGTTACTGTCAAACCACTCAACAGAGCCCTTTTCCGTGAGGTTTAGCGACACCAATAGTCACCCCTCAGGGCAGTTCAGTTCGAAAATACAGGAAGCACCCAGGGCACTGCCATTTCTGAAAATATAATTTTATCTCGGTGGAACTAGTAGGGAACTAGATATAACTGGCAAGGCCTTTTAGAGCAAAACCCCCATAACAGTGCTACTACTGGACCTTTATAAATCTCATGGCTACTTAGAATATTATGCAGTTTTCCAAATGAATGAAGTCTACCCACCATTTTTGCTGACTCCTCGTCTCCTTCCCCTTTACACAACTCTAAGGATAGCCAGTACATTTTCACTAACACTTTCATCCAGTCTAAATAGTTAAATCATCGTTCCTCTGCTCTTTAGCTAATAAAAACTTTGGTAACACTATATATGAATGTCATGTCTATAAGAATCTACAGTATTAACACATTCATAACACATTATAATGCATTCATAAACCATTATAAACATGGCAATAAATATTTATAAAAAAGGCATAACAGTGTAGCCATGCTTATTACGCTTAATGAAACAATAATTTGTAATGCACTATAGATACCTTCATAATGCTGCACAAAGCATTCTTAATTCTTATACCGGCTGTTATAATGCATTATGAAGGTATCAGTGCATTATAGATGAGGGCTTCAGTGGAGCTTATGAAATATTATAGTCAACACTATAATGCCTTATGACAGTGGATAGATGATACTGTAATGCTTTATTCATTCTTAAACTGACCATTGTAGTTCATTATAGATGTGTGCTTCAAATAAAGTGTTATCAAAACTTCCTGTTCACAGTATCTCTTCTGGACAGTCCAGTGTTCTGGTTACAGCACAGTGATCGCTGTGTAGCCTGTATGAGGAGGGCAAGGCTAACAAAACCACAGCAGGATTAAGGAGGCACATACCTGCTTCAGACTGGTTCATCCTCATAGCTCCCTGTAATAAGAAAGACACAGACATGGCAGTGAGGGACAAGTTCAGGCTCTGGCCATACAGTTCATAAAGGTACCAGTATTTTAGCAGAACATTCACTAATATTGACTGCAGGAAGAAGAAGAATATTTAGCATATTGTTATTAAGTGTCATCCTCCAGAAAAGTTCATGAGAATAATCTGGGACAGCAGAATTTAAGGGAGAACAGAAAACTAGATTAAGCTGACCAAGAATGGTCAAATCACAATGTAACCATTTCATCCAGTTCAACATAAAAATAATAAGGGTTTCTTTAAACGGTCTACTCAAGAACAAAGCCACCAGCTAAGTCACAGTGACCTTTTTTTTATTTAACCAGTCAGATCCAAACATTTTACGCCTTTGGATGAGAGACCTGAATATGACCCTATATATGTGGGAGTAGCAGCTACTCAAAGAAACAGAAAATAAGTCCCCGTAGAGATTCTGTCCTTCTGAGTCATCTGTGGAAGACCGACAGTGAGCTTCTGGCTGTGGTTGGACCATTAGGCACCCAAGGTCTTGCTCTTAGCTATAAGATGGATGCAGCGCTTCACACAAAGAAACAGAGGAAATTTACTTCAACTGTAGTATGCTGAGTGGTCAAGCTGCTTCAGTGGAAAAACACTGCATTCTGCAGCTGGTATGAACACACCTGGTCCTGATGATGTACCATGATGCACCAGTAAGCAAATGGACTGCAGGAATTTTTTATAACATTCCACAGGCTTCGGGCTGTTCGGAAACCTCTCCTCCTTGCCATTATCAGTTCTGCGCCCCCTACCCCTGCCAAAGCATTCCTACTTGTTGACCGTGAGATTTAGCACAGAAAAGCTGAATGCCTTAGCCACTCCTTATCAGGACTGGATGTCCCTTCATGCCTATGGGGACAGTGGGTGCCAGCAACTATATGAACAGTGCCTACAAAATACTGAAAATTCCTTCTAATGCAATGCTTTATTTACTATTCATAAAGGAAAACTGCATAGGGATTCACTTGGCCAACACAGGACTCCCATGCAATCAGAATACTGAGTGGATTATCATGGCACTACATGGCCTTTGAAAGGCACAAAGGGTAGAAAATGATTACTGTCAACAAAGCTAAGAAGAGTAGAAGATTATCAATATCTATCCATGTTCATTGACCAGAACAACCATCCATCTATTTTCTGTAACTGCTTGTCTTATTCAAGGTCCTCAGAATGTTTTTGGACTGTGGGGGGGAAACCTGGGGGATACCCCATGACAACCCCTCCCCTCCATTCCCAGGTCTGCTCATGGTTTAACTGTGCAACAGGTATAGTACGCCGGTTGTTGATAATTTTCAAACATACTATGTTACAGAACTGCGTAACTATTTAGTGGGTCCCTGGAGAGGCTACACTTTGAGCCAGTTTTTTAAGGCTTTTTTCAGAAGGCATGGTTTGAACAGTCATTCTTGTTCTTGTGTTAAGCTTGCTGCTTCGCGATAAAATATAAAGGCTTTTTTAGCAGGCTGAGGGGATCTTATTAATGAGCGCGATGTGAGCGTGAGGGTCAACTGGCGAGTGCAGAGCAAACACGGAGAGCTGGCAGCCGTGGCCGTCCCATTAGTGTTCTACAGTCATGTTCTCCAAAAGCCCCTTAAACAACTTAATTACCACCAGAAGAATTTAAGCTGTAATGCCCTGTAAGTGTAAGTTGAAAATTACAAGCCTATATAATCCTGAGGAGATTACTTTGCCCCTTAAGATGTCGCTTGTCAGCCATGGCTCCAGTAATCATAGCTCAATCGAAGACAGAGATGCTGTCCATCACCCTCTGGAAGAAAACCTTCATGGCCGGAGCATGGACTTATTTCAGCCAATGGGCTTTGCTTTACCCACCCTATCGGTATTCCTGTAGTGAGATCTGACTCCCTCTCTAGCAGATGGCTACACATCTCCATCTATCTTAAAAAAACACTCTGCAATTTACAGAATATTTACATTACATTTATTAATTTGGCAGATGCTTTTGTCTAAAATGACATTTTCTAATCCTTAATTTTACAGGCAGCGGAACACAGATCCGCCACTGGTGACACTGTGGAAAAGTGACCTGTGTCACTTTTCCTGGACTGCGAAGCACCCGCCTAATTCTGGAGACCACTGAACATATACTGCCCATTCCTTGGTAGCCAGTGAACATAAACCGTGCCTAATAAACACCTGGAATTCCCAGTCTATGTCATAAAACCCAAGGATGGCTTCAAATTACACCCACTAGCCAGTGGTGCAAACTATAGTACTGCGCAAAAGTTTTAAGTAGTCACAGACAATGTCTAAGACGTCTGCACATATACTGTACTGCATGCAGGAAAAACAAAAGGTCTATAAAGACAATAGACAAGGTTTGGCACAAATTCGGTTTCACAGTCACATATTAGCTGCTGTTGCGTACAAAGCGACAGAATGGCTTAAGCATGAGTGTTGCAACATGGAGCAGCTTGTTTGCTCTCACAGGCCTTTCTGGACACTGGCATGAACCTCTAACCCACTAAGCTACAGACCACGCATGAGTCAGCTCCCAAACGCAGTGAAATTTAGGGCAAATTCATTTTTATTATACCAGCGGAAAAAAAGCATATATAATGTACTCCAGGTAAAACCAAAGGGGATACATCAACTGGTTTCTCCTTACTGGTGACATGAATAGTATACCTCAGGGGCCCGTCAAGGTCCCATGCTAGTTTATGACCCCTATACCCATGATGTGATACCATCTGCGTATTTCCTCTGTCATCACTAAAACCTTTATCCTTCTTTTCCTGCCCCAAAAGACCCGGAAAAACGGCCCACTTTCACTTGTGTGTATTATAAAAACATTCTTTAAAAAGCACTAAGCTGCATCATATTTCAAAGTGCCCTGGAATAGCTGGGATCCCCAGAGCACGGTTTCATCAATCTTATGTCGTTATTAAAACATACATCAGATAGAAAAAAAAGTTCTATATTTAGCACTGTCCTGTGACATTTGCTAATATGCTACATCATGTTGTCAAGAAATTGAGCCAGTTGCCAATTCTCCAGAAACTGGCCCACCTCAGCAAAGTTACTGCAAAGTTATTTCAGAACAGCACACTGTTTAATAACCTGCACAACCACACCTGACATCATAGCAAATAAGTCAACTGGGGCAATACTTAAGCCAAACCGAACTTTGGAGGCAAGCCGCCATACCAGCAGAATGCCAGTTTAAAAGGAATGATACAGGTGCATTTAACAGCTGATGTAATATCCAAAGGTAAGGGCAGGACAAACTGTATTATCCCAACGTGGAAAGATGCATGTAATAAGGAGAAACTTTGCAGGGGTTAGGGCAGGGGTAGGGAACCTGATCCATGGAGAGCCAGTGTGGGTGCGGGCTTTTGGGATGACTTTTGAATCAGCCAATAA
>JAODKN010000039.1:14004718-14015448 GCA_026774425.1 Petrocephalus zakoni | reverse complement strand
CCGGGCGAGCTGGGATTGGAGCTGCTGCTGGCGTTGCTGATGGTCTCCATGCGGGATGACTTGGTCTGCAGCTGCTTGCCAGCCGTGGACAGGGGCTTGTTCACCGCCCCCAGGACATTAGCCGCCTTTGGCTGGGGGGAGGAGGGGAAGCTCAATTATGACAACGAATGACCTTCATCTGGCGTCACGAGAACCATGGGAAACTGCTTTCTGAATGCCTCACCTTTCCTGGAGTGAAAAAGGGTTTCATTTCCGGAGGGAGGTAATTTTTTGTATTACTGAAATTCTGTAGGATGGAAAGAAACAAGCCAGTGAATCATTTTTAAAAACAGTGAAAATGGGAAGCAGGCTCAGAATTACACCCCGGTTAAGCAAACAGGCGGTTCCTCCATGATATTCCTGAGTGTCCAAGAGCTACTTCCTATAATCATGTCCAATCAAAGTGCACTGCAGGCCAAGCCAGAAGCATACAGCACTGAGCTAATAGCAACCAGTCAGTCTCCAGAAGAGACCCCCAGGTGGGGGACAGAGCAAGATTCCTCAGCAGGTTATGGGATGCCACGCACCTTATCAGGCTGAGTGAAGAAGCGGGCTGGCAGGACAGGGTCTTTGGGGGACTCCAGGCTGTAGGTGGTGCTCTTGGAGATAATGATGTTCATGGCCACGTCACATACAGTGTACAGTTTCTATCAAATGGGAGAGAGAAAAACGCATATAAAGAACATTTTAGCACCCAAAACGGTCAAAGTGAATCAATATATGCAACACTGACATGAAATTTGTGATTATACAGCTGAAGTAATATAGCTAGGTATTATTAACAAGGTGCCTTGTTCAATATATTGATGAATAAAATAAAAGCAAGTCAGATGAGCAGCAAAAATAGGAGAAAGCACCATCTTTAGCCTGTGATAAATCAGCAGTTGTTTTTTCTCCCCCTTATTTCCCAAATGTGGCTACAGTGAGAGGCCTGGCACCAGGCAGCACCTCATTCATTTTGGCGTCTGTGGGAGCCTGGGCATCCTTGGTCTGTTTGATGTTCTCCACCATCTTCCTGATGAAGGCGTGGCTGTTGTTCTCATTTTTGGCCATTATGATTTCTAAAACAAACCATAAAGACCTGCAGGTAGAGACACCCCATCGCCCCCCAAACAAACGGGATTAGAAAGGGCCAGATTACATGCGCGTGGCATTGAATGTGCCACCACTGGAAATGTATGACACTCATGTCCGCTCCTGAAAACTGGCTAACGGTTAACATGGGTACATTTCTACAGTGGCAGTGTAACAGATTAACTCTAATGCAGTAGAGACTGAACAGCAATCTTGGTGAAATGGCCGTTTCATGTAGAACGAATAGCATTAATGGACTGCCGCCCATCTCGAGCCGGAGACACTCACTCTTTGATGTCCTTGAGCTGCTCGATGTCCTGCACTTTGACATAGTCAGGGTCATGGGCCAGCAGGTGGATAGTGTATGGAACGACGTACTCTGGCAGGAGGGAGAAGAGCTTCTCTGCAAGGTGGGGGGGGGGGGGGGGGAAGGGGCAGAGTTACAGCAATACTTCACAAAAACCAAAGGAGCCAGGCCAGCAAGGCAGTTTGAACCAAATTAAGACCAAATATACAAGTACACAGGTGCAAGTAAAAGCATTTATAGATGGAAAATTCAGAATGCACTCAGTAATGCAGACAGGGCCTAGCAGAGGGGGCGCAGGGTGTGGGTGTGGGCCGCGGCCGCTCACCGCTGACGGCGGCGTGCTGCTTTAGGTATTCCCGCCGGATGTTGATGTTCTTCACCAGGCACTGGCGGGCGTGCGCGCGACGCTCCTTCATGGGGTCCTTGGCGCACAGCGCAAACACCGCCAGGTACTCCAGCGGCAACCTCAGCCGGCACAAGCCCTTGTGCAGCTTCTGGGCGAAGGCCTGCCGCACCTGGTAGCACTCATCCTGCGGCATTTGGGGGGGGGGTGCTGCTCAGGTTACAGATGCAACAACTGAAAAATTAAATCTTCTAATGCAAAGGTTCAATATAGATTAAAATTTCTCCTGTAGTCCCCTCTTGGGTGAACCTGTACATCTCCCAGCTGGTGAGCAGAAATAGAAAATGACCAAACACACAGATCACGATTTATTTACGCCCACGGGCAGCAAGACAAGAGGCGGATAGTGAGCCTGTCTCTTTCTGCCTTGCTGCCTGTGGGAGCAGATAAATCCAGCACGAAACCCCACATAGGCAGCAAGGCAGATAGAGGGTCACCAGGCAGTGCCTCGGATCAGAACACGAAATTAACCTCAATCTCAGGACGGAACCGGTGATCGTAACTGAGAAATGTCCCAAACCTGAAACTCCAATAACACGTAGAATATACAAAAGCGTCCAAATCTCACATTGATGACAAGCGCACAGAGCTGGTACTGCTCCAGCGTGATGATCTCGTGGTAGCAGGGCTCCTGGGCCAGCCTCAGCAGGGCACAGCCAGCGGCCAGACGCAACCGCGACATATCCGGCTTCCTGGGGGAGGCGGGGGATTTCGGGGGTTAGAGGGAAATTTATGAGCAAAATCTACTGTGATGTTCCTTATCAGATGCAGTAACCAAATTATCCTGCAGGGGGAGCCATGTCACTTCAGCCTGCTGTGTGACAGGTGGAATTGACCCTAATGCAATATGCTACAGGTGCAATGCAAGTCGCAGATTAGAAAATTGGGAAGCCGTTACCCCATCTTGCCCTGCTCTGTCAGGTCCCCGTCACTGTTCAGGATGGCTGTCAGCATCCTCAAGGTGGAGTTACCCGACTTGCTGAGGTTGTTCTTCACACCCAAAAGCCACCGCACCATCAACTTAATCCCTTGGATCTGCATTGAGATACAAACAAGTCAAACGGGCAGTGGTCACTACAGACCCAAAGAGCCCACATCAGGGGCCAAAGTTCAGGGGGACCTGAAAGTCTCTCACCTTGGCTATTGTCTCAGGTGAGACCTCATCATCTGGGACCCACAGCTTAGTTGTCTTTTTACCAGGCATCTTAAGGGATGATACATCAACACACTGAGCATCATGGAAAGAGCCCACAAATTACCTCAGACAATCATAATTAATCTACATCAAGTCCAGAGAAGCAGAGTACAGATCTCTGAATTATCCTCCAGCTCCATCAAGGTCTCGGAGCCAGCAGGTTTCCAACCTACCCGGTCGTTCATCAGCAGGTCCTTGACGATGAAGTTGGCCACGAGGGACTTGAGGGGCCCCGCAAACTGCTCTGGTGCCAGCATGGCAAGGTGGCCCAGTGTGGTAAGCGGTGTGATGAGCTGTTCCGGGTTGGCGGGGTCCAGGCACTTGTGCAGGGGCTGGGGAGAGGAGTAATGGGGACACGGGCAGTTAACCAGGTACCTGGTGTCCTGGTGTCCTGGTACTGGAAGGTCACCAAGTACTAAACACCTAACCAGAACAATTAAAAGCCCTCAGTTATTTACTACAGATGCTTTACAATGGCTCAACTTATCGCGGCTTGATGGTGCGATAGTGATACACATTCAGTAGTCAAACATTGAATTTTGAGCTATATACTGTATGATACTTTGTACTGATACAGGGCGATGGCAGCATCCGCCCAGCCATGCTTCCAGTCTCTGTAGTGATGGTGAGTGTAAACATTTCATACAGTGTTTAACGTTGTACCGCGTTTGTTTTCCTTCCTTTCATTCCTAAGCCCAGTGTTTCCCAGTACAGTCCTCAGGGACCCACAGCTGGTCCACATTTTTACTCTCCAAGCTCCTTGTGAAACAAATGTGGACTTTCCATGGGTCCCCAAGGACTAGATTGGGGAAACACTGCCTAAGCTCACTACTAAACGCCCAAGTGTGTCATACCATACCATATCATATCATATATCATATCATTACACCATATCACATAACTTACAACATTCTCAACTTACGATGGGTTCATTAGAACGTAATCTTATTGTAAGTAAAGTAGCATCTGTATTTACAAACAGATCTAGAACTGTCTGCAGGGTCTGGACTCCAGCAGAACATGTACATAAAGTGCAGTACATCGGTCAAACTGGGCCAGTGATCACAGAGGACAGGAGCTATACATGATCACCCCCAGCTAAGAATAGACAATGCAGATACAGCAGGACTTTATAGGTAATGAGCACGTCCTGAAAACCAGCAGATCTCACCTCAAATATCTGTGCGAATTGCGTGTCCCGGTTGGAGAACATGGCATGGATGCAGTGGATGGCGTATTTGGCCTGGCGAGGAGGGCCCTTCTTTGCTTTATTCTGCAGTACCGGTAACAGAACCCTAGAGGGAGTACCGGCAACAGGAGAGCTGCTCATTTTGACATGCCACACAAATGTACAAGGCAAACTTATTTTATCTTGTTTTCCAACCCATATCTCAGGCCAGTTCCAACTTAAGTAACAAACCTATGCACAGTTGAACCATACATCCTCGCCGGCAGAGCGAGGGGACAGACTTACGACTTGATGTGAGGGAAGCTCTCCTCCATCTTGCTGCCCGTGTTCTTGAAGATCTGCAGCGCGGCCTCGGCCACCTTCTCGTCCTCCATCTTGAGGCAGCCCAGCAATGACTCGAAGGTCGCCGCCGAGTGGAAGGACACCGGGTGGGTGAAGGACAGAACCTGGGTGGCGACGGCAGAGACGGGCATCACACTACAGCAGGCCCCGGTCAATGTGAACCGGAGGCATCACACAGCCACGTGTGCCCCTTCCCAAATCAGTCCCCTGGCTTAGCACCTTGAGCAGTTCCAGGCCTGCCCGGATGGCCTGCTCCGTGGGGACGCCCTCGTCCTCGTCGTCAGCCGTACCGTCGATAGACTTGTTCACCTGTTTGATCAGGGCGCTACAAGGAAGCAGCAAGAGTGGAGTGAGATGGACTTCAGAACTTTCTCTGGCAAAAGAGGACATCCTGCACTTTCTAATACCATTATATGGAATCCGAGCACAGGCTGTTTTAGCATCTTTGTTAATGCAATGAAAAATTAGTTGTTACCCGTTAATGTTATCCTGCCAGCAAGAGTTCCAGTAGGAAACCCATGTGAATAACCCCTTTACTGTAAAATGATTGTTTAATGGAAATGGCTGATATTCTTTGGCACGCATTTTTTTGACTATTAAGCACTTTTTTTCCCCCTGGAACCAAAGACTTTTGTCACAGTTCCAGAACTCTTTTGCAGTACCTACTCTAGACAGGTACTTTTAGTTTGAACACAAACTAACGGGGAGTCACTTACAGCGATAACCTTGCTGACTGGTTGACCACAAGCACCGGCGATAACTTGTAAGTTATCAGAAAGAGATTTGAGCAGATGGAATTATTTTTATACCCCAGTTACATTTAATAAATCAATGAATACATTTTTTACTTGCATCACCATACATCTACATGGGAAAATTCAACTGCTAGCCAATATACTTTTGTCCAATAACGCAGGTGCCGGTGGTGAAACTTGACAGTGCTTATTAAATCGGGATAAGGTTACATAGTTCTTTATACTGTGGAAATTGATAGATTGATCTGCTGGCCAGATTTAAATAGGAGTATGAACATGTCGAGAGTCATTTAAGTAAACTATGACTAACAGACTGTGGCCCATTTTTATAGCAATCGATTCCCCCAATAACTAGCAAATAACTAAGAAAATGACTCGTTTATCCGCCACCATTTTGGCGTGGTGTTGTAGTTTGGTCTGTCTGGTTTGCCCATCTGTCTATGCTTATTTAACATAAAGGTCCCAGTTCCTGCTGTACGGTGTGAAAGTGACCTACAGAAGTGGCCAGAAGCTACAGAAGTTCCAGGTAGAGTCGGCCCAGGGACTTGTAATCCGGGACCAGGCTCCAGAAGTTCAGTATGCAAGTTGGGCTCCAGGGCATTTTTCAGTCTGTTTTTTGTGATTTGTTGTTCCAGTGTCCTCCCCCCCCCCCCATCAGTCTCTGGGGGGGGGGGGGGGGCACCACAGTATACCTGGTGTGTCATTGTGGATCCGGTACTGCAGTTAGTCATTTTTCTGCTGTGCTGTGCTATGTGAGTCAGTCATTCTCTCGAAGTGGCCGTAGCAGATATGGAGTGGTATAAACTCTCAGACTGAAGCTTTTTTTTGGAAAAGAACACCAAAAACCTTTATTTCCATTGTCCCTTTTCTCCCACCTTTCTGCTCATTCATTGTTTGGTGCATTTTTCTCTCATCTACAGAGGCTTTAATAAGTATGTCACTTTTGTACTCACACCTTTTTTGGCCAGGAGCGGGACCCCTTACACACACAAGCCTGTATACCTGATGGACTCTGTGTCGATATGTACTGGTGCGATCCTCTCCAGCAGGAACTTCACCATCTCCAGGAACGGGTTACTGGGCTGTTTAGGGCTGCCCAGTTTCTTAGTGATCTCTCTCTGTGATGAGACAGACACAGACTTAACTCAGTTGATCCTGTTTACCATAATCATCTGAGCATCCCTTCCTTCTTCTGTAGACCTAAACACACATCAGATACTGTAACATGCTCTCTCCCAACAGAGCACAACACATTTGGGCATTTTTTCAGCTGTGGTGTAAATAAGCACTTAACCTTACCATATATCCATCCTAAAACACAATAGTGAGAGCCTGATTTGGATTATACAATGTGAAATCTATTACATCTAACAGCTCACGAGAGATTACTACATTCTTCATGGAAACACATGGATCATTCGCAAATGAAAAACATCCTGGCTTTGAGGCCACAGCTATGGAGATCCTTACCACACAGGCCTCTGCCTGCTTGCAAGAGCAGGCCGGGCTGACGAGGGTTTCCAGTTGGCTCCGAATCCGCTCGTCTTCCTCCAGAACCTGGGCCAGCTTCTTCACAAAGTCCTGGGCCTTCCCTGGGTCCGGAAGATTCCCTGTGTAGAGAGAAGGTCATGTTTGTTACAAGGAGGGAAAACACCCGTAACTATTGTGATACGATGCAAAGTGTGCAGGACGTACTGGTGATCACCATGACTTTGGAAAACACTGCCTTGCTGGAGGCATCTGACTGAAAGGGAAAACATACAAAACAGTCATTATAACACGTCAGATGCCAGTTCCAATGTCTTCTCCAGTGCCGGAACTTCCCAAAGGCCAGCAATTACACATCTTCAATATGAATTCAGATAGAAATAATGCATTTTAATAGCATTATTTGGCAGCCTCTGACTGCAGTTCAGCAGTTCAGCTTTTCAGAGCTGAACTGCCTCAGTGCTGTCCTGAGAAGGGCACGAGGGCAAACAGGAAGTATGACAGTAACATCTCAATGTCCTCACCTTCGGCTGCTTCACCAGGTCCAGCAGGTCCTTTACATGATGCCGCAGCATGTTCTGACACTTCCACATCTCGTTCAGCGCCCTGACACACACAGAGGGCAACAGTAAACGTCAGCAGAGTTCTGGGGGTCAGGGGTCACGTTCCCTTTCTTAAAAATAATAAAAAAAAACAGGGCAAATAACTGCCGATGAAAGAAACTTCTGAAGTGGGAATAACTTGAAGGAGCTCACTTTACAGCATTGAGGTCCAGCGTGGCATACAGATAATACAGACACTTCATTCGCTCGGCTGTCTCCAGATTGTGAGGAACCATATACTGGGCAAAGATTCGCTCCACAAGTAACCTGACAGGGAGAATAAGGACGTCAGGTCAACGGCAAACAAAGGGATACAATTCTGGAATCAATTTACTGGTAAAACTTCTTTTGCTAACCTACCACTGAATTTGTAACTATGTCCTAAAACTCATACCCTAATGCTTTATGTTATCTAGGCTGCACCCCCAGCGTGACATTCACCTCCGGTGCACCAACAGCATGACTCAAGATCAGAAGTCATGAGGGAAGAATTACTTCTCTTTAATAGTGAATGAATGGCACCCACAACTCCTGGCCATATCATCACCTGTCATCAATGCTGTTCTGGTAGTAAATATGCAAGAGCTTGTCTTTGATCCAGGAGATCTGCTTGGTAGCCTCCTTCCCAGCTTCTGCCTGTAGGGAGTACTTCTTGTAGATCTGGGCCAGACCCATCATTGCCTCTTTGCGTACCCTCCACTAAAATGAGAGAAGACAAAGCAGTGGGTTCATGTACATTAGCCAAAAAACTGAATGACTACTGAGCCCACAAGTACTGGTTAAGGCACTAAACCTATGCCCCCCAAGGTACCCATGTTTATGAAGAACCCCTGTAAGCTCTTTACAAACACACAAAAAGACCCCTCAAATTCACAAAAGATCGTCATCACAAAGCTGCATAAAGCAAAGAACACATAACCACCACAGAACCTAAAGACTTACCCTCTTGTCTAATGTCCGCTCTCTCACAAAATTCAGCAGATGATCGTTAACGAGTGACAGGTCCTTCTTGGCAGCTGTCACAATGGACACGATGACGTCATGCCGGATGGCTTCTTCTGGGTCATGCGACCGTACCTTTAGGTACTCTGCAGAAAGATTCTGAGGTCAACAGTACAGCAAACATCCAGAGGCTAAAAGGACTCGACGGTCTCTGCCAGTCGGGCCAGAACTAGAATATACTTCATAAAATGGCAAAAATTCCCTGCAGACAGCCATCATGAACTCTGCATGAGGAACATGCTCATCATAGCTGTAAATTTGTCATTAGTGGCCAAAATGCTCAGGGGATGGAGGCCGGATGGAGCACTGTGAAATATTTACATCTGTTAATGCTTCATTTAATGAGATTTGTGTTCACGCAAAATAAAGCAGAAATGGGGGCACCTGTAAGATCTTTGGCCAAGTCAGGATGGTTCATCAGGCAGTGGCTGGCAAACTTCACGCATTCCAGGCGAATGGGAACATGGATGTCGTTAAACCTTGAAGTAAGAACAGAAAAGTGTGTGAGAGGTTGTGGCGAAAACCCAAAATCACCACGTCATCAGGCACAGGATCAAGATTCATCTATGGCAGTTTGAGCCAACTTATTCAGTTCATGCCTATGCTCACAGAAAGATCATGCCCCCACCTTCCCAGGTAACACTGCCAGAGCGGCTTGTTCTGGGCCGCCAGCTCCGAATCCTTTGCCCCAAACATCTTGGCCAAAAGCTTCACCACCTGTAGACGCTCGTCATTGTCGTTGCTCTAAGAAACGAGATGGTTTGTCCTCAGATAACGCCATGATTAAATTAGATGGAGAGCTGCATCAGAAGGCAAGAGCTAGGAACCCCAAGATGTTTAGCCTGTACCACCATTTCAGTAAGTGCGGGCTCATGCACAGTACCTTCAGCTTGAACTCAAGCTGAGGGAGAACGGAAAGGAGGAGGTGGCAATCGATGTTGTAGAGCTCCAGGATGAGGTCAAACACGTGCTCTGACAGGTCACTCACTGATGTCTTCCCCAACATCAGCACCTGGTTGAAGAACTGCGAAAAAACAGACTGCTACGTTCCCATGGAAACAACACACACATGCGTATAGCATATGAAGCTGCTTCATGATATAGACTTTGAAGACATCAATTTTGCCTAGAGGTCCGTTGTCATTATTAATAAATTACCCATGACTGCATGACAGTGTCCCTTGATGGGTTACACAGAGAACTGCAATTCAATAAGGCTGCTTCACACCCGAAACGCTAAAATCAGACAGACTGTAGCTGCCCGTGGAGCCCAAAGGGAGACGTGGGTGATGCAAAGCAGGTTTTTAGTGGGGGAGAGAGGACACAGGAACCAGAATGCGGTTCTAGCCAGCAAGTTTTAATGAGTGCTCGAGGGACAGCCTCCCTCGGGCCTGGCACACAGATAAGGCTCACTGAGGTTCAACCAGAGTACCTGAAAAAATGGGAGATCACACCCAAGGCTGCGACTTAATAAGGGCAGTAGAGGAGAAGGCAGCGTAGAGCACAAACTACCAAGTGGCTTCAGCTTTGCAAATGAAGAGAAACAAGGAAGCATCATGGAGCGCAAGTAGAGAGGGGAGGTGGTGAACGAGGGTAGGGATCACGGCCGAAGCAACAGGCAGAATGTGCTTAGCTGTGGGCCGCTCACTCACGTTGGTGATGTACGGCTCAATGGCCTGTGCCGTCCGCTTCAGTAGGGCTTTGGCCAGATCGTACGCCTGCTTGTTCAGGTTCTGCATGGACGCACAGAGAGACACAGAGCATGGTCTACTAGAAGGGTGAACACAACCTGCTCTCTACTGTGCTACGCATGACACATACAAATGTAGCATAGTCTCAAGACAAACACAGACAAGACAAACCTCATACAGAGACCACCACACAAGATAACTAAGGGACAAACACACTTGTCATGTGGATCTCCACCAGGACACTTCACCAGGCCCTTACTCCATTACTGCCATTTATTTTAGCATTCAGCCCATACCAAAGTCTGTGGTCTGAACTAGAGGTCCATCGATATACATCCCATACCAAAGTCTGTGGTCTGAACTAGAGGTCCATCGATATACATCCCATACCAAAGTCTGTGGTTTGAACTAGAGGTCCATCGATATACATCCCATACCAAAGTCTGTGGTTTGAACTAGAGGTCCACCGATATACATCCCATACCAAACTCTGTGGTCTGAACTAGAGGTCCATCGATATACATCAGTCGGCTGATATTTGGCATTTTATTATGTATCGGCCGATATCCGACTGTAGTACACCAATTTACAGACAGGTGCGTCTGTGGGCAGCCCAGTGTTATTGTTGCTGTGGAACACGTGA
>JAODKN010000039.1:13960027-13974167 GCA_026774425.1 Petrocephalus zakoni | reverse complement strand
TGGCTGATTCAAAAGTCATCCCAAAAGCCCGCACCCACACCGGCTCTCCATGGATCAGGTTCCCTACCCCTGGTCTATACTGTCATTCCCTGTCATTTTGGGGTCCAATTACTTCCCCGCCCCAATATGATAGGGCTGCCAATCATTTCTGTTTTTGGCAAGAAGCCCAGGACACTATCCTGGGAAAGTAAATCTTTCAAGGTGTCACTGATAAAAAATAACAAATTTTGACAGTTATAGAACAGTATTAAATAAGCTGCAAAGCTAATTATAATGCATACCCATACAACAAAGGCCAACATAACAGAAACTTTTGAAGCTAATCATAAGATGCAGGTACAAGTACATACTTATTATAAAAAAGTACATACTTTTTTGGTTATGTCATGCAGCAGTAATCGGTTTGCATTCCCTAAAGGTTACAAGGTCACACTCTGTATGGTTTACATCAGCTTTGTCGTGGTTTTTCTTCCTCGCCAAATGAGAAGTCAGGAGCCGCTCGTGCAGAATTTTAAGTTCAGTCTTTATTGCAACACTGAGGTTACAGGCAAGACCGGACACTCTGCAGAAGTGATTCTTACCATATGTCAAATATGACGTTGTGGTTATGATGCCACCTGATCTGCACTATCTGTATAACGGGCTGCTTATTTATGATGAGTGGTTCAGTGATTCAGGATTCTGTGCTGGTGATCAGAAGGCATTTGGTTCAAATCCTGTTTCTGGCAAATGGTCTCATCGTGGGGCCTTGAGTAAGGCCCTTAAGCCCAGTAACTCAGGGACTGGCGGACACAGGCTTGGATAGAAGTGTCTGCTAAATTAATTTAATTATTTCGTTCCACAGATGCAGAAAATATGAAATGTTAAAGTCCATTATAGATTTTTAAAGGGATCCACATGGTGTCATGGCGTCTTATATGAACCACTGAATCAATTAATGAATCAATAAATTCAGTGGTATTTAATGCTTTGAGATTACTTAACATGACATGGTGAAAGTACATATATGGTGCATAACCCCTTATGTCACCCACATTTGGTTTCTGTTATCTACTACTTGACACAGTTCTCAGCAGGTAGTGGTAAACCCCTTTGCCATCGCCACCACCAACAAGGACTCATCTTCTACTCATAACAGTCAAAATTGTCTCAGCTTAAATAATGTTTCAGTAGTTGGTTACTGTAAGTATGCTAGTATTTACTAGTTGAACATATTAGTAATACTTAAAAATATCATACGCAAGATCATTTTTGTTTCATTATTAAAGATTATTTTAATACTCTCTTCAATTTTGTTTCCATTTCAGTTTAGATTTATGAGTTTTGACCATTTTTATTTCAGTTTCTATTTTCACTAAGCTTCATAATTTAGTTTAAAACTTTTTAAAAAGAAAGCAGCCCTCAAATGAAAACACACAGTATGCAATGTATTATGAACAACGGCAAAGCTTTAATAAACATTGTAAACAATCCTCTCAATTCATCATAAATGTGTCTGTAGTGGAAACTGTCACGCCGGCGGCGGGAGGAACGACCCATAACTGCAGCTGCGGGTTTGAGCCCTTTCAAGGGGCGTTTATTGGACGGAAACAGGGTGAATACAGGAGCCAATGTAGACGCGAGCGTAAGAGCATCGACAAAGACCGACAGGGGAGACAGGACTAGGGTGGACTAAACACACCGAAACGCTAACAGCAGACAGGAAACAGCTGGGAACGGGAGGTTTCCCACAAGGGCAATGAGGGGGCGTGGCACACAGGAGGAGCAGTCGGGCAGGGCATGACAGAAACTTAGGGGTTTCTTTAAATTAGTTAGGTACTTTTGTTGAAGGTTGTTAAATTTTGACTGAATGCCAGTGACCTATGTTGTATGCCATTTTTATATAGTACTATTTGCATATAAGCAAGTTATGAGAATACGAGTTATTCTTATGTGATGAATTAAATATGCTTACGCAGTAATTTTTATTTTGTTGTATCTTCATTTTTATCTTTATTTTCTAAGGTTGTTTAAGTGAGTCTGTGACTGCCGTGCTATGTAGTGCTGTGAGCCAGGCCAGCCGTGGACCCAGAAGGCTGGATGGACAGGCCTGTGTGTAGGACTCATTGGTGGCATAAGGCCTAACGGGGACTGGAACATCCTTGGAGTGGCGCAATAATAATGATAAAATAGCCAAGAAATGATGAATTTGATGAAATATGTTTGTTGCTGATTATATGCTATATGTTGAAATGTTCAATGTCCACCGATAACTGGGCGTTGACAGGATGTAGAGTTAGACGTTAGTAGTGAAGAAACCAGCTGTAACCAGTTTGAGTGACGCCTCCAAGGGTATATAACTGATAATGATCGCAGCTTGGGGAAGCTGTGGGGGTGTACTAGAGTACTGCTGACTGCTAGATCGAGCCATAAGTGCATTCTAAGCGAACCACAAAGCATAACGGACAAGGGCTAATAAGGGTAGTGTGTGTGAGAGAGAGGAAGGTGCTGCTCCAGGTCCGCTCGCGCTCTTCACTTTCCATGAAGGGGATTTCCCAAGAAAAGTCTGTCAAAGGGTTGCAGAGGACATCATTTCTCTTCTTGCTGCTTTATGACTTTAAAGCAATATAATACAAACTAAAATATGTTTCCAAAAACATATTTTTATTTCATTTGGGAATGGCACATATTTCGTGGTTAAATGGAATTTTTTGTGTCTAAATGTATCTAAATGACTTATCACTACAAGTATTCTTCTTATATATTCATTCATAATGTCCTCGTTGACAATGCATTGAAATATCGAGTTATTCGTGGACTGCTTCTTACACACGTCCTACCTCCAGCAGAGTCTACAGTAGCTAGTAAGTGAAGTTTCGAGTGTTAAATATGTGAAATTAGCTGGCTAAAATAGCGGCGGCCACCTTTATCGCCTGTGAGACTGAGGGCCCCTACATTCACGACATACATGCTTTTATTAGAGTTCGGCTCACGCCCAAAATGGTTTCACACTGCACTTTCACATTTGCATCCAGCTAGCTGCATGCCCATGATTAAGCTAATCTGTTTGAAACACAGTTTAATCTTGCGGGGGTATACGTAATTTTGTCAGTGTGGTACACTTATTGTAGGCTACGTTCACTATTGATTACACAGGTCTGCAACCAAGAAACTGCTTAGGATTTTTTGACTGTTTCTTATAGATTCTTACTCACTGAACCTGGGAAAAATATTTAAAAAATTCTATCTCGTCAGGTTTTCTTGCAAAACTCATGTTTTTAGTGTAATTAAGCGTACAATTTCCCTTTTTAAACTGAAATCTGGTATCCTATTCTTGAGTCAAAAAGACCATATCCAATAATGATTTCTTATATTAATTTAATATTTCTAAGAACGAGACTCAAGAGAAATACAAATAGAAAATGCGAGTAAATGCAGTGTTGAATATATCACGAAGGAATAGTTTTTTGTTTCTTTTTTCAGTTATAAGAAAAATTATGCATAATTAATTGTAATAAGATGTTGATTTTTTTTCATTGCTGTTGTGTTTTTTTATGTAAACTCCTCATGTTTTGAAAAAAGAAACTGTACGTAATGGAGGGAAATGGAGATCATTTTTGGATTCAGCACCCTAAAAAACAGCATTTACCAAAAATATCCCATGCAGCTGAAAAAAATAATTTTTACTGACCTGTGTTATTTAGAGGAGGGACATTAGGTAAGCCAATATGGGCTGACCGTCTGTAACAGAGGCCCCAAACTTTTTCCTCGATGATAAAATTTGCAGAGAGAATTTTACATTTCTCCTCACTCTACTACAGTAACTCCCTCGCGAGCAGTCAATAGTCTAAAGACTGTTTTTTGAGAGGATCAAGGGGCAAGGTAATAAAAAATGTTGAGAGTAGAGACACCATCAGGCCACCCTAACCCCTCTCCCTCTTAAGGGTCTCCCCTACACCCAAATACAGGTGCTCCTCACTTTACTGTGGTTCGACTTATGATATGTCGAACTTACAATGGTGAGACAGGGATGCACATTCGATAGACAGTGATCTGTTCTCAGGCTAGATATATACTGCACGACACTTTCTACTAATGGAAGCATCCGTGCACCTTTGATGGGCTAATCAGAACGTAATTTCATCATACGTTGAGGAGCACCTGTGTTCTTGATACATCATGTCCATCACAAGACAACCAGCTATCAACCGATTTTGTTATCATGTATGATATTTTAACCAATCAGAAAAGAGAGAAGTCATGCGAGATCTATGTATCCACCTGACTCAGGACCTGCACATACTGTACAGCTCTGGACAGCTCTGGAAATTAAGACACCACAGCACATTTTTTGGTTTCACTCATTTCTCAATTAATGGTTATGCATCTGTGCAAAATATAATTTTTTTGCAAACTGCAACCTGGTCCTTTTCTGTTTCTCTGTAATGAAGGGCTTCTTCCTTGCTCTATGGGACTTCAGTCCTGCTTCTAGGAGCCTGATACTAACTGTCCTAGCTGTGCATATCACACCAGGGAATGTTTCCCATTCCCTTTGAAGGCCCCTTGATGTCATCCTCCGATTCATGAGGCACTGCTGGACAAGTTTACGGTCACCTCTGGCATTAGGAAGTCGCTTCCCCCCTCTACCTGCCAGGTTCCTGGTCATTGCCAGTGTCTCCTGCTTCACCTTGTTCTTCTGTACTGATCCTTAGAAACCTTGAGCCTGGAATCAGCCTGCCACGCAGTGTAGCCTTCTGCCAGCAGAACCAGAATTAAACCTGGATTTAACAATGCAGATTTTTTTTAAATATAGAGTGGCCTCTTCATTTTTTTCCAGAGCTGTACAACATAGATGCTTAGAGATCCAAGTAACCTTTCCGACTGCTACAGAGAAAGTCCTTAGACCTCTTCTTCAGCCCTAGTGACTTAGCCAGACTCAAGGTTCTCTAACTATATATAAGGATATGGATAAGAGAACAGCAGAATGTAGTGCAGTGGCAGGTTGCAGTGAACTTTTACACGTATTTTTCACCCGGGCCGAAGAGGCACTGCCCAATACATGACCTAATTACAAGTGAATGATAGTTAATCACTAAGTAACTGTGACTATTAATAAATTCCTAAATCACTGTCGATTAGGGCTCAGATTATTGAAATACATTCCAAACGAGTATCCATCATGTAAAAAAGATAATTTGATACCCCTAGAGTCATTTTCCCAAATGGGAACCTGATTGTAATATTATCATAGATACTTCAATATATAAAGATTTGAGAATTCTTATTGGTCAGGTGCAAGGTATACACTCAGACTGTATACTTGTAGAGTAAAAAAAAACAATAGTAATATGAATAAATGAAAGAAACTAGAAAAATCAAATTAATAGATATGTAATAAATAAAAAAAATTGTACAGAAAAAACAGATGTGCAATACAGCTTAAATAAAGTGCATGGTGCATAGTAATGAGTGAGTATTAAATGATCATTGTCATAGGGTAAGAGGTCCATAGTAATCTGATAGCTTGAGGTTAGAATCTCTGTACTGTACTACACTATATTGTGTTGTGTGTAACTGTTTCATGTATAATTTTATATATTAAATTAATTGTAATGGAAGATACTGGGAAACAAATTCAATAAAAATAAGAATCCACAAAAGAAAGAGCATTTTGTTTCAGTAGCAATTTGATCAAAAGAAAAACTTGAAATGAAACCAAATGGAATGTGCGTGTGTGTGTGTGTGTGTGTGTGTGTATGGGGGTCCCCATGCCCCTGAGCAAGTCTAACATCCAACCATCTTCTATAACCTATCCAGTGGCGGCTGACATTGAACACCCTGGGCCAGTAAATTACATACAATGCAACTTAGAGACAGTATGTCAGAGGTTTCTGCACTGTGGCAACAGGCAAAAGACACAAACAGAAAGCTAAGGGCAAGAATCCCACAGCCAACTGCGTAAATGTTACACTGTGCACTACATACTACATGTGGATTAAGCGGCAACTCGGCAGCAGAGTCGTTTTCACTATTACCGCACACCTCTGGGACGCGGGTTCGAGCCTCTATTCCGGTTCCGCGTGTAGACATTTGTATTGTATTTTCGTTGCGCTACAACTTGTTGCAATGACAATAAAGGCATTTTATTCCCTTCTGACTGTAACATCTGAGCCCAGTATACAAACGCCAGTAACCAGGCTGCATAACCTCGGCTGGTAGCTGTGCACAAACGCCCCAAAGAGGTTCGTTCGAATAAGCGAATCTCTTCGGGCGCGGTTAGAAAAACATTTAATTAGTTAGGCTTTCACGGTTGGACGTTTCGTGCATTGGTCCCTCGTTTATTATCCCCAGATTTACGGGATTTCTGTATCTTCAGTCAAGTAAATAAGTTATTTTCACGACAGTCCACCTGCGCAATTATCACTGCGGCTTTCCATCGGTTGAGGTCAATTGGCGCACCCTACGTAACCCAGCGGCAATCACATATAAGCTTCCTCTAGAGGACCGCTGCCAACTGGCTTCAAATGGAGGGATTTATGTTTTCGCCGCATAATTTCAACATGTATAGCGGGGGTGGTCCGTACGCGTTCAGCAATCAGAAACCCAAACACCAGAACTGGAGTAAGAAAGGGGGTCTTTACATGCCCCCCGAAGCTATGGACTACCTGGATTTTTGCAAACGCGCTCAGTTGCGTGCGATCCTGTCCCAGGTCAACCCCAATCTCACACCCCGTCTGCGCAAAGCCAACACCAAGGAGTTCGGTGTCCAGGTTAACCCCAAGGTGGACGCGGTGGTCCAGTGCTCCCTTGGACCAAAGACCCTGTTCTACCGCGACCGAAAATGGTTTCCTTCAAAGGTGCCCCAGACTCCAGAGCCCAAGGAGAAATTCATGCCCAGCACCCCGACCAACGTGCGTTTTTCCCGTCCGGTGGCCATATACTCTCCCGTCTTTGATCGGAGGTTTTTCACGGTGCCGGAGAACTCTGCGGACGAGCCGAGCGAATTGGACGGGGTCACGAAAGGCCGAGGCGATAAGGCTAAGGTGGAAGCCACCGTGAAGGAGCGAGTGGTCGAGGAGGCATCCAGTCCAGAGTCGCGTCAAAGCGCTTTCGATCCCACCCAGGTGCCGAAGAAATTCAACTTCCAGGTGAGGGACGAGTGGCGGGGGGTCTGTCCCTTCCGATTTACACGTGCGAATCAAAGACGTCCTCGCCAAACATCTACGCAGCCCATGTCTGTTCACTGCAAATAGCGACTTATTTTTTTCCTCCTATAGTTTCTGGAGCAGAAGTATGGATTCTTCCACTGCAGCCAGTGCAACATTAGATGGGAAAGCGCTTATGTGTGGTGCATCTCGGGGACCAGTAAGGTACGATCTGGCACCGTGGTGTGAAGGTGCCGTGAACCCAGGGTTTGCCTTCCTGTCAGCTCCAGATGACGCAGCCAGGGCATTACTTGGCGTTCCGCTAATACTTGGACCTACTTCCAAGATCACGCACGCACACTTAAATTGCCGCTTCTGATATGACGATTGCTATTCTGTATACACGGCACCGCGTACTTGCATGATTTGGGCGTGGGGGGGTATCCTTGTAAGTGAGGTCAAGCTTTGCGCACTGTGATTCTCTTCGCAGGTGTACTTCAAGCAGTACTGCCGTAAATGCCAGGTCGGGTTCAATCCGTACCGAGTGGAGTCGATCCAGTGCCAGGTATGTCTCCACCTTTTATGGACCTGGCAATGTTCATGGATAAACTTTACCGGAAGTGAATGTTGCGAAACATGGCATAGGCTATTGATACTTGTGGGTAAGCGGCGCCAGTGCCGAATGTCGGACCTCGTGTGCTGCTCGCAGGGCTGTGGCCAGACCCGATGCTCCTGCGAGAGGAAGCAGCGACACATCGACATGACGCGGCCCCATCGCCAGGACCTGTGCGGCCGGTGCCGAGGCAAGCGGCTGTCCTGCGACAGCACTTACAGCTTCAAGTACATCGTCTGAGAGCTCGCTGGTGTTCCTGGATGACTGCATGATCTTGTAACTAGCCTTTTCTATGTCTTTTTATATGGCGCTGTCTAAATGATCCATAAGCTTTTTGTACAATTCAAATAAATTAAACTTATTAAAGCAGATTTGATTTGTGTATTGTCATTTTGATGAACACTGGGGGGGGGGACCCTTACTGGTGAAACCCTAGATTGGTATTTCCAAATGGCATGGTGCTGTGTACAGAATGTGGACAATCAGTTGTTTGAAACTGTAGACCAGGGGTCTCAGTTGCTGCCTGAACTCCACTTAACCTTTTATGGTGGGGCTGTAATGTTTTGACCACTGTTCAGTACTTGGCTCTCAGCGGAGGCGGTCACACTTCTCTCCTCTCCCTCCCCTCATCTTCCCTGCTTTGCTCCTCTCGTCTCATCTGGTCTATTGTCTTGTACTTTTTGAGGCTGACTCAGCCCTGCACTGAACTAAAATTATGGATTTGATCACTTGGTCTCTCAGTGCAATTGACACCATTTTCTCGAGGTGCAGGTTTGTAGGAACCTGAATGTCCTACAGGAATGCATGTGGCTGGCTACATGATGGCTGCATGGGAGAAGTGGAGTGTCGTGTGTCTGGCAGCTTTCCGTGGAGGACATCGAAGATATCTACCTATTTGGAACCATGATTACAGGCCTTATGCTGATTGGATTAGGCATTGCCCTGGTTTATCGGAAATTTGAAGAAAACGGTGACAGCCGCTCAAAGCCCCACCAGGCTGGCCGGGATGATTGATGGAGTTGGCAGAGCTGTGGGCACTCAGACTGTGGCTACGGATTGCAGATTGAATAACATCACTGGGACTTTTGACCACAAATTGGACAACATCACTGAGAAGCTGATGGGCGGGATGTTTGATGGAGTGGGCAGAGCTGTGGGCACTCAGACTGTGGCTCCCACGCCTTCGCTGCTTCGTACCCTCGGCATGGACAGGTGGGTCTGTGACCAGCGATCCAGCGCTGCTCTTGTAGCTGCAGGACTGGATGGCTGTCTGTCTATGCTGGGCTACCTCCACTTCCCCATTTCCCTCCCCTGTTGCAAGTCACGATTTTTTTATATTGTAATGTGTAGTGATTGTGTGCTTATGTTGCTGAGGTGTTTTTTTTCTGTTCCTACATTGTACTCCCTACTGGAGTACAGTCTGGGGGCTGTTTATTCTCCTCCTCTTTCCCCATGTAATTCTGTTCTCTCTGTTCTTTCTACATCCCCTGTCCACCTCCTATAATGTAATGTTTGTGTATATGTATGGTTGGGTTGATGGCCAATTCTTTCGCTGGTACTTGTGACCAGTGACATGTATTGCAATAGCAATAAAGGGTCTAATCTAATCTAATGAACACTTCATAATTCAATTAAAATGGAATGTTTGGGAACAAGGGACATCTTGTCAATCGGGGGGGCATTCTACAATGCAGGATTTCACTAGCCAAATGTGATTGTCTAATAGGAAAGGGTGCATGACATTCCTATTGGACAGTTCAAGTTTGGCTTAAGTTATCAAGCTAACTGGGAAATCCAGCTTTTTGGAATGCCCCCCAGATTTCAACTCTTCAGTGCTACTTGATGGACCAGCTTTATTATTCTTCCAAGTAATGGGCTGTACTGTCTAAAGTGTGTAACAAATTAGTAAATGGATACTGAATCTTGCCTTAATGGTGCCCTTACAGCTTAATGTATCTTTTTTTTTAAAAAAAAAAAAGCTTAAAGTTGGTGCATCTCTTAAAGCCCTTAATGTGCTTCCTCATTCTTGGCTGAAGGTTACTGGTGGAAGCACTAGGATTAATTCTAGGCTTTATTGTAGATGCTGCAAATGTAAGGGTGTGGAGTTTGAGCAGGTCACCCTAAAGGACGATGCTGGAATGAAAACAACTGTACACACTGCTGTCCAAGAAGGCCTTTATACCGAACAGAAACACTGGCATGGAGATCAACACTAAAACAGCAATGCTATTTCAGACTGCCGTATGGGGAAGATGTGTGTACAGTCACTTTTTAGCTGAAAAAGTATTTACAAGAAGGAAAAATTTCATGGAAGTAAAAATGCTTGTATTATTTTTTTTTTACATGTGTAGACGTCCTATGGTATAACTGTGTTTGAAATTTGAAATAAACCTGAGTTACACTCTTATATACAGATGCATCTTTCAACAGAGCTACAAGTTTAATAAATATCTGTGACAGGACTCACTGTTCGTACAGTGTACATGCATGGCAGCATTGACATTCATTTTATTCTGTAAAAACCTTAAGTCTGACATTTGTTTCTCAATATAAATAGCAATTCTAAAAGCAGTAATAACAGTAGGACAACAGCATGACAGACAGGATCACTTAAATCGCTCCGATGTCAGACGGCACCTAGCTCACAGAAACGGTAGCTTCAGTGTTGGAGTTTGGTGAATTGGAAAGTAGCTACATGTGTTTATGCACAAGTTGACGCGCTACAGTGTATGATGGACAGTGTTTTGCTGCCAGACAGGTTCATGACTGCAGGCTCGTGACAATAGCTGAGCTATAAAACATATACACATAAATATATATATATATATATAAAGTCTGATGTAACCAGACCAGTCACCTATTTCTCCAAACATTCAAAGAGCCGAGCTGGGACCCTTAGTGTGGCCTTTGTGTGACGCTGTAAAAGATGCATGGTGCACCAAAGCGTTTCCCCAGAAGCGGTCCGAAAAAAGTGAATGTCTGCAGAAGCACATTGTTTTTCATATATATATGTATATATTTAAACTTTGGTGTCTCCTCCGTCTGGCGCAGAGGTGCTGACCACCAGCATCCTGGCGCGGGATCCAGCATGGCTGGCACACTGCCTTGGCGCAGATCCGCAGTAAGGTAGGCACAACCCCCACGCAGGAACCCCCTTTGTAAGCCCTCGACTGCCCCCTGTCTGTGGCAAAGTGGGAGCTGTGGGACACCCCTGGACGGAGGGGGAGGCAGAGAGGCTGGGGAGAGGTGGGACAAGGCAAGCCAGGCTCCCCATCAGAGGCTCGTGCCAAATGCGCTGGAGTCCGGGATGTAGGCCGTGACGACTCGGTAGTTACGGGCCCGTCGGACCATGTCCTGGATTTCACTGTTCAGCTCCATAAGCTGGATGCAGATCTGGGACAAGTCCTGGCTGGATCCGACCAGCGCATAGGTGCCCGTCTGACCCAGGGTCTGATGCCGGAAGTAGATGTTCAGCAGGGTCTGGACCTCGTCCTCGGAGCTGCTGCCAAAGATGTCGTTAGGCCACATGCTCCTGGGGATGGGCGAAGAAGTTGGAGGGGGCAGAAATTGGACTGTAAGAGCGAACATGCAGAGTGGAAGGGCACCCAGCAATACGAACAGGAAGTGGGAGGCGCGGATGGGCGGCCGGACGGGCGCTCACCTGCACTCGCGGATGTGGCGGATGGCGGTGGCAAGCTGGTGGCTGCGCAGACACTCCAGCACGGCCTGCATGGCCGCCTCGGAGGTGGGGAACGTGGGCGCCGCAGTGGGATCCCCGCGGGCCCGCGTCTCCGAGCACGCCGCCGCCCTCAGGGCGATTCTCAGCTCGCTTAGCTCGCGCGACATGTTTAGCAGCTGGGGGGGGGGGGATTTATTAATGTTATGCGCTTAAAGTCCAGTTATCCTTCACAGTCAGGCTTAACCTGCCTGAGATGGTACGGTTTTAATAACCAGTAAACAGTATATAAGTTGGGTTTTATCCATATGGCAGCTGAATACCAGGAGGTACATAATGCTAAACAATTTAAACTAAATATTTTACATCCACTAATCCACTAATTACTAACAATAGCTGAATATATACATTTACTTTGCCTCACCTCCCTGGCGGTGTTTAACACTGTATAATGCGTGTCTATCATAGCACTTCTGTTTTGCCCAATATATCACTCTTTATACTGTTGTGCTCCCCCCCCCCACCCCACCCATGCACCTATCCCCTCCCCTGCAGCCGTGCCATAACGATCTCACTCTGTTCCTCCAAACATGGGCATGGCGACTGGGAGCATGATCATACACGTCTTTTTGCCTAACACAGGTGAGCGGTAACCGGAGCGCCGGGGCGCGTGCGAGTGCGGCCTCACCTCCGGCACGGTGCTGACAGCGTGCACCTGACCCACCAGCTTACAGTAGGACTGGAAAAGAAGCAGCAGCTGGAAGTGGAGCTTGTAGAGCCTCTGGCACAGCTCCAGTTGCTGGACGGAGGAGAGACAGACAAACCACGTTACCGTAGCGTGACCCCCAGAGCATCAGCAGGAACAGTCACTTACGGTCAGAGGGGGAACGTTCAGGTCCAGAAAGTACAAATCCAGACCAAGATTTTGTTTCAGCCAACCAGTTGAGCGCTCTGTGACTGTGACTCTTGATGCTCAGCTGATTGGTTGAAATTAAATCTTGGTCTGGATTTTAACTTTCTGGACCTGAACTACCCACCTCTGCTTTCTCTCAAAACACGGAGCTGAGGACCAATGGAAACCAGCAGCCCCTGGGATGCACCTGTCCCTTCTTCCTGTACACCATATAGCTTACCATGGTAGCCAGGGCTGGCTCTAAATTTTCAGCAGCCCTAGGCAAAGGCCCTCTACCAAGAGAACTGATGATCATTTCATTTCCTCTGTAAAGCAGGTCATTTGGGACCCCTAGGCAGCTGCCTAATCTGCCTATAGCTAGAGCCGGCCGGGTGTATAATACATATTTTTTGATGGTTCTATCTGAGCCCGCTTGTGCCGATTAGGCCCTAGGCAGCTGTCTAGTCTTCCTATGCCTGGATCCTCTCCTGAGGCTATCCTCTGTAAAAATCTGCTCTAGTTTAAGCAAAAACATACGCGCTGCTTCGAGCTTATATTGAACAGCGTGCTGCCAGGCCAGAGATGAGGTCCCAGATTGCCGATATTATTCTAATGGTACACAGTCAGCTGGCGGGTGACAGGAAGGAAGTTGCTTGTTTTTGTGCTTAGTCACACGCCCCGTCTGCCCTGCTAGGTGCCTGCAGAAGCCGCCGCTGTCTAAGCACGCACATCTGCACCCTCAGCGCACAGAAAGCCTTCACTATAAGCTTCCGGTTGGGACCTGGTGCCCGGCACGTGGCCAACAACAATTCAGACGTTATAGAGACAACCACAAGGACCCGGGGGGAGGGGCCTCCGCATGCGATCGGAGACGCTGCACCGCCACGCAAGAATCACGGTAGGATGAAAACGTTGTGTTTTTAACTTACGGCGAGAGATTCCATTTGCTACACGGCAAGCGTGTCACAGGGTAAGAGAGGTAGGAAGAGAACAGAGAGTCAATGAAAGGCATGCATCGCGCAGAAGTTCCATTCAGAAAAGTACAGTCCCAGCTGCGGCAGTAAATGAAAAATAAAGAATACTATAATTTTACACAGACATGCGAGGGGAGAGAGAAAGACATGGCCACCTGTGAGTGATGGGACAGACTGGGGGGAGAGGGGCGGGGCCTGTTCATGCAAACCCTGCCCCCTCTGCAAGCAAATCAGGAAACCAGCCAATGCTCTTCCTGCTTAAAGACACTGCTGGGAAACTCGCCTTCTCATTGGTTAAGCCTCTTCACCCACAGAGGTCTGAAGACATAGAACTCAGAACTCGGTAATTTGAAGAATTTTAATCAAATAGTTGAAACTGAAAGCGGGACAATGCTTCAGCTCCAAATTTTTTTCTAGCCTGAGATTAGGGGGAAGAAACAGAAAACATCACAAGCGAATCCAATAATTTATTGGTCTCTTCAGTGCGGATGTGAAATTTAAATGCAGAACCACCAGGGGGCAGCATTAAGTAAAGCGATCTGCCAACTTCTTTGTTACTCGGGATTCCAATTAGTATAGAACTTTAGGTTTGTAATCAGAAGATTTCACATAAAACACATTAGGAAGTGTGATTTCACCCCTATTTTTTATTTTCAGGGAGGTGGTGTGGCTTGTTTCCGTCAGAGTTCAAAGGTCACATGATGGTGAGAGCCCAGGCATCCACATTGCCCCTGTGGCTTCATCACAGCATCACCGCGATGCTCCGACAATGTTCCAGCGACGGCAAATCAATGCATGATGGGATGCAAAATTCAGAGGCATGGGAAGGGAGAATATTAAAAAAAAAATCACTCACAGAGC
>JAODKN010000039.1:13934923-13954879 GCA_026774425.1 Petrocephalus zakoni | reverse complement strand
TGAGCGCCTCCGCACACCCCAGTTGAAGTTGTCCACACTCTCGCCCTGTCAAAGGTACTTGGCGTCAACACCCAACCCCGTGTAAAAGGGAGACAAATTTGGAACAAGGGGAGGAGCTGATTCATTGGAGATACAGCAAGGATGGAATGGAGGTAGATCTGCCTCCACCAACCAGAAAGAGGAATGCACTGGGGAGGTGGTAATAGAGGCACTGGTGGAAGAAATCAGCCTTCACACGTAGACCCAGCAACAATGAATGAAAGATGTGGGTCTCTGATATAACTATGAGCATGTCCTCAAATGGGTGGAGCTAGTGATGGTCAAATGAAGCTTCGTGAACCATTTGCTGTATTTTCTGACCACACAAGATGGTGCTCTCTGTTAAAAAAAGGGATCAAAGCCTGTCCCAAAACAAACCTAGAGCGCCATGTAATGATGGTCAAAATGACCATCATTACTAGAAGGTGCTCTTGGTTTGTTTGGCGCAAACTTTGCACCATTTTTAAAACAGAGCACCATCTAGTGGAGGTCAAAAAATACTGCAAATGGTTCACGAGGCCTCATTAGGCCATCGCTAGGTGGAGCTAAGGGACAGGGGTAGGGAGGTGAAGGAGGCATAGCATGCAGCAGAAACACCAGGATAAACCAACTCTCATGCTGTCATGCAAGAACTGATAGGTACGTAATGGATACAGAAGAATCACAAACAGGCAAAAATGCACATGAATAACAAGAAAAATAAATTTGGTATCCATCCTCTGGTAGCCCCTAGGCTCGCTGACTGGGCGTCTGGGTCTGACCCAGAAACCCACAAGGAGACAAAGGCTCATCACACATCCTGAATAAACACAGGGCAGGTTGGGAAGGTCACAGAGACGTTTCACATATGGGATTCGGCACATGCTGTAGAGTGCCCCCTTCTGGCTTTTTATGGTCCCACTGTACACTACAGTCCTTTAGCACTGCATTGACTTCCACTAACTTCACAAATACTCACAGTGTGAGGTTGGCTGTGCATGGTTGTCAGTATATATCCACGTGCATGTGGTCGCCTACGTGCAGTTCCACAGCTTTCGGCTAATAGGTACTACTCTGTTTGGATTGGCCTGCATCATCAGTGGAATTTCTGCTGTCATGCTAAATTCTGTCGACCACTCAGTCCACTCAGCCTTTTTAACCTTGACCTAAAGTCAAATAACCCAGGAAAACAGGGACCTATTGATTCACCTACACAAATTCTGAGCAATCGTTTGTTGTAAGTAATCAATGCTAGGACAGCTGGCAAGACGCTCAATCCTTATTAGAGCGAAAAAAAGCACAAATGCACAGTCATGCACAGGAAGGCCGCAAAAGAGCCTGGTCACATATGAGCCTGTGCCACTAGATGTCACTATTGTCCAATTTCGCACTTAATATTGCTACCACAGCAGAAAACTCACCTGGAGCTCCTATGTTGGCATAAAACAGAAACAGAGAAAGAATCTGCGTTAAACAGGGTCACTGAGGGCCAGCTAGTTAAATAGTGCCGTTATTACTATCTATACACAAAGATACTGAACACACATGCATGGTTTAGGGGAAGTTACCTTGTCCTGAAGAAACAGTTGAATGAACAAGTAACGACAGAACACTCCTCTAATCCTCATGGATGACTCCTGTCTATCTAGCCTTACTTCCCTTCTGCATACACAGTTGCTCTGCAGCAGTAATAAAGCCCCCAACGACACTGAAAAGCCACCAGTACCACTAGCTCACACTCCACTGACATAAATGGGTCAAAATGACCATCAAAGCTTAAATCTTTTCTATATATAGTCACTGTCCTGGGGATTTAAAGAACAAATCTCAGCTTATATTTAGAAAAGGGACTTAGAGAGCTGTTTGAAAGACAGTCCTAATTAACATGCTAACATGCTAACACTCCTCTCTATAGCAAATATTGGTTTAATCAGAATGGCCACTGCTTTGCAAGCACATTATGTTCATTAAACACCTTAATTCTTGTATTTCTTGTAATTCCTCCTGTTCTCTGAAGTACTATTTGAATTTGCTACTGTTTTTTGTCTGACATTAAACCATCAAAACCAAGACTGGGTATTAAATCGTCATAGCTTCCATATAAACAATGACATTCTGACATGCTTCTTAGATGCGCACAATAGCTGGGATCCCCAAGGGTTCCTTATTGGCTTTCGATCAACGGAAGCAGCCAATCAGGCTTTGTTTTACTCTCCCTGGCAGCCCACCTCTCCGTCCTCCAGTTCCACATCCAAGAAGTCGAAGTCCCGGAAGACGCGGAACTGCTGCTCGGAGGCAGTGTCGTCCATGTTGTCCTGGTCCCGCCCGCCTTCCTCTGAGGACACCTGGCTGGGCTGGTGCTCCATCATATCCAGGTCCCCACAGGACGAGAAGATCACCTGTGTTTGGGCAGTGAGGGCGGTAGTGAGGCACTGTCACCAATATAGTAATAACGATAACATTTTACAGTTTATACAGATGTTCTTTGATTTACTCTCAACATCACATCATTCTAAGATCAATGTAATCAGTTTTATTAGGAGAGGTATTCCCCTACCGATGGATTTTTGGTGAGCCCCACTTCCTGTCCACACAGAGAGAGAACGTTCACCAGCTTCTCCCGGGTCCTCTTCTGAACAGAGGCGAAGACAAGAGAGCAGTTAGACTCTCCTTTGAATGCTTCGCTGTCTCTGAGTCATTTGCAGTGCGGGCATCACAAGAAGCTCACTCGCTTCAGCGGACAACAGACTAGGCCTCTCCGAAGGCGACTGATCGCTCAAAAACTGGTCATTCTGTACACCACTTCACCCATCACCATGCAGAACAAGCATGTCACCTGTGAGGATTGTGGCCGCTTCCAGCTGACTGGCACCAGCACGCTGTTGGAGTTGGATCCCGAGGAGGTGGAGGACGTGCTTCGGGTCACTGCAATGGCCCGGGCCTTTCCATCCCGCCCTGCAGAGCTCTGCAGCTCATCGAACCTCCTGCCAATCACTGGCGTCTGCAAGGGGGTCATTAGGGGTCGTCAAAAAATACAAATGTGAAAAAGACGCGTTGACTTAAAAGAAAAAAAAAAATAAACATTTCGTCTTGAGAAACAAGACAATTCCCATCTGGCTCTGCTCAGAACCTAATAATAGATCTCTGCCTTCCATAACTGCATCCACCTGCAGCCAATTAACAGAAGGCCCTCTCCGTTTTGCTGGAAAACCGCATGACATTTAGTCATTTCTAAAAATACAGGACCCAGTCAATGCAGCAGGAGGCCTGCTCAAGTCTCTGGAGACGGCCTCTCCCGGCTCGAAATTAAAGGGGCAAGACTCGCGTCATTCCCTGGAACTAACACAGTACCTGTTAATTAGCTTTTTCAGGCCTCCACTGAATGCTGGGAAATTTTCCAGGACCATTTAACTTCTAGTAGCACAGAGTGTCCATTCAGTATAATTCCCTTTTACGTCACGGAGGGCTCACTTTCCACTGGAAGTCTACAGAACATGGAACGTTGGAAAGCACTGCATGCCCTCAGAAAAAAGGGCAGCAACCAAGCTGGAATTGTGGACTCTGTCACCTTGTCTAGCAGATCCAGTTCTGGTTTCTTGAAACACCTGAAATTTGTGCAGTTGCAGGTTTTTTTGTGACAGCTTTGGGCGAGTGATAAGGACCTTGCTGTTAAAGGATCTCTTTGCTAAAAGACTGGGTGACTTCAAGGAATGACCCCTCCCTGCCCGAGTGCTCTTCTGTGGCCCACCTCAGAGATGTCGAAGTGGAAGTCCAGCGTCTTCCCTGGTAGGCCTTTGGGGGAACCGTTCCACATCCTCCCGATCTCCAGACGCCCCGGGTCACCATGGGGATAGGACGGTAGGGCCAGACTAGCAGACCGAGACACCACCAACTTCAAAATGTTGAGGGCCTCCTTCCAGTGCACGGTCTGGGGTGCAGGGATACACGCACAAACACGCACACACACACACACACACACACACACACACACACACACAGAGCACTGGTTAATATTATTATGTATTAAAAGTGAAAGTAACCCAGGTTATGAAGCAAGACATCACTGTTACTCTAAATACACACCCACACACAAACGTTTTGTTTTTATGCAGATGCTGTTTGCATATTAACAAAGCAAACGTGTCAATAACTGACATCAGGAATGTATCCTATGTGATATAAACCAAGAAAAGGTCTCTTATGTTTCGTTAAATGATTCAAAAATTGTGTAATGCTGACACCAAGTGGACACTTGCTGGCAAAGGTATTTGGGTAAATTCCCTTGTCAACTGCTACTTCAGGGGATTTCCACAGGAGACAATCAGTGAGTGCTAGGGACCTTCTTTTTGTTTAAGGAACTAAATCACAGAGATAATTTCGGTAATCCAACATTCCATTTTACAAATGGGCTCACTGATAATCACATGCCCTATTTGAGATACTGCTTTAAAGCCCCATTTATTTGAAACACATCATAATTGACTTCAAAGCCAAAATGTTTTGGTAAACAATGTTGCGTAAGGGTGTCGTCACCCGAGAATCTGAATCTGAGACGATTCAGAACGGAATCACAAACCGGCTAAGCGCAAGTGCCTCACCTGGACGAACTTCTCAATGGTTTTCAGCACCTCAACGTTGAAGAGCTTGAACTGAATTCCAGTGAGGTCCATGTGACTCAGCAGGCTGTATATGATCTGCAGTAGTGGCTGTTGCATGCTGGGAAGTCCTTTCTCCAACAGCTGCCAAAATATCAGCTCTCAGAAGAGGGATTTTGCACAGTAGGGTCTGTGGGCTTTACACAGCCAAACAAGTTGATGATTTTCAATGAACAGCATGAAGGTGACGAGGGCTAACCTCGGCCATGTAGGTGACCATGTTGAGAGTAATGTCCGGGAAGGCTTCGTGCAGGTACCGGCACACTACGCTGACCCAGGAGAAGGGGTCGCGGGTGTAGGAGTGTGTCTTGTACAGCGTCATGACATGCGCCAGGTGTGACAGTTTGGTATTCTTCTCCTCCAGGCAGACCTGAGGACCATTGGACACGACATTAGTATGCTGCAACACACGGGACCACTTTAGTTAGAGATCGACGCCGTCTGACTGACCTGAGCGATCCTCTCTGCGCTCTCCCTGCAGAACTGGGTGGGACTATCAAAGTGCTGGATCAGGTGCGGCAGCAGGCACAGGATGTTAAGTGGGAAACCTGCCACAAGGGGGAGCAGATGAGCTTGAAACAACATTTTCACTCCTCATTTCCTTCATGTGATTAAAGCACTTGCGATTGCCTTAAGTTTCCTAGCAAATCATGTTGCATTAATTAGTATAAACATAGATTATAATCCTACACAGATGTCAGCCAGGAGCAATTCTAGATTTTTTTTTAAGGGAGGGGGCATAAAAGGGGCCATAGTCCATACAGAGGGTCCAAGCTTATCATTCGCCAATAATATGCTATGAATATCATTTAACAAGAGAGGGGGCACCCTTGGAGCCAATCAGTTTTCAGCTAGTGCCTCTGTAGCCCGTCCCTGAATTAAGCACACTTATCATGGTAAATAGCACTGTGGAGAGAATGAGGACCTACCAATGGCCTGGGAGGTGTCCACCACGGGCACACGGGACACGGGCGTGAGCTGGCAAAAGAGCTGCAGTGTGACATCAGCCGTAGCGGATGAGGTAAAGCCCTTGAGCAGAAGCTGCTGGAGGCCGGGGAATCCGCTCCACCGCAGCTGGGCCTGCAGCTTCTCAAGCCGGTCCCGGTTCTCAGGACGGTCCAGGGGCACCCGGGCCAGGAGTTTGTGCACCAGCCGTAGGGCCATCTGGTACTCAAACTCGAAGTCGGACTCCATCAGCGACACGGCCACCCAGAAGGCGGTGGCCAGCAGGCTGGCGGGGTGACTGGCGTGGTTGGGGTCCCGGCTGAGAACTGATGCCTCATCCCTGGAGGACGACAAGGACGTGCTGCGAGGAGACCCCCCCGGCCCGCCGCCCCCGCCGAGTTGGGTGCAGGCCTGGATGCGGTCCAGGGTGGCACTGCGGGGCGGGTCCGTGCCGGATTGCTCCCCGCTCTCCCCAAACTTCTTGGGCACTGAGTAACTGCGCTGGTGGCGGCTGCGCTCGGCCGTGCTCCCCCCACCCTGCAGCAAATTCAGCTGGCCTGTGCTCTTTCGGTTGGAGTTCAGCTTCCCGCATGCCTGGAACTCGGGAGAGGATGACCTGCACACACACACGCACACACACACATGGCAGTCAGTGGAAAGTCCAATTCTGCCTCCCTACACCCCTCTCAGCCCAAACTCTGTGTGCAAAACTAATAATGCGGTTTGGAGGAGCCTGGAGCCAGAAGATACGGAACACAAAGCATGGAAACAGCCTTGATGGAGGAAGTCTTTGGCAAGTTACTAAACCATCTATCTTCTGCGCCCATTTGTCCTATGCAGGGTCACACAGGTCCAGAGCCTGTCCCAGAAGCTATGGGCACAATGTAGGAAATAACCCAAGAGGGGGCACCAACCCATCACAGGACAAATACCACATTTATACGTGCGGACAATTTGGCAACTGTAACCAACCTCAGTGGGTTTTTGGATTGTGGGGGGGAACCGGAGTACCCAAAGGAAACCCCATGATGACATGGGGAAAACATGCAAACTCCACACACATGGAGCCCTGACCAAACATGAACCATGTTACTAGAGGTGTAAAACAACAGTGCTAACCAATGTGCTGGCGCTTAGCAAAATATTTGTACTTTTAATTCTTAATTCATACTGTGGACCAGAAAACAGCACTTGAAGAGACACCAGTTGCAGTGACACAGACACACAGCGAGGGGGCGCCACACCTAGTCAAAATCATCAGCAGCTCATTATTCTTCAGACACTCCGCCAAGTTGTCCACCACAGCCTCCAGAGTGAGGAGAACCTCCATCACGTAGCCCTGGAGCACAAAGACGTGTGGCATGGTGAGGAACATGACTGACACCTGCACACACCCCAATGCCGGTCTGGGAGGCCTTACCTGCACCTCGTCCCCATGTTCCCCAACCACCTCCACCAGGCGGGACAGCAGGTCTGACAGGCCACGGGCCGAAAGTGGCTGCCGCAGAGCCCGGAACATCTGGAAAGAGCGGCCAGCATAGTGCCGGGAGGAGCTGCACAGGGCCGTCTGGAGGGCCGCGTCGCTCAGCTGCTGCTCCAGGTGGAAGTCTGCGGTAGGGAGGGGTGAGAAGCACAGCTTCAGGACCAGGGACTGGCAGACGGGGCCTGCGGGAGTCCTGGACGTGACATCACAGGATGGCTGGAGGCACCCCTCACTGGCAGCAAGGCTGGTAGGGTCACCTGACTTGGTCTCCTTGAAGACTGACATCACGTGATGCAGGAAGTTGGACAGCTGCTCCGTGCTCTTGGAGTTGGGGTTACGGGGCGAGATGTCTTCGTGGCACCACAGCGGCCCGAACGCCCTACAGGAGAGAGGACGATGACAGAGACAGGTCACAGAGGAACTATTCTGGGTTGTGTGGAAATCATGGTGGTGGGACAGGGTGGTCCCTGAGGACATTTTCTCAGAGTTTTTATTTTTATATCACTACTGGTTTTCGGTTGCCTAGCTGATACTTGTCAAACAATTTTCCCCCACAAAATATCACCTTGGGCACCCCCTACTAGGACTGGCACTTTCAATTTGAAGAAATAAGCAATCGCTTATTAAATATAGCAAAATTGGTTAAGCTACCTTGTGGTGAGGAACTCTATGAGCTTGCTGGTCTTCTCGCTTGACTCGGTGGAGGACACGTCCAGCTCCTCCATGTCTGGGGAGATGTGAGGCAGGCCTCCCCCACCGCTACTGCCACCCAGACTGAGGCTCGACGAGGTGGAGGATGAGCTCAAACCTGAGTCCACTGCCGGTGAAGGCTGGCACTCCCGCAGGAAGTCAAAGCCACCTGGACAGGTAATTGATGTGCAGAGAAAGAAGCTCATTGAAATAGCCTCTTATTTGGAGTATCAGTTACCCATATACAAGTCAACAGGTATCTCATCTTGTATTTTGATACAGGTATTGTAGTTCTTGTGTACAGGTATTTGGTTTCTTATTAACATACAGGTATCCATCCATCCATCCATCAAGCACAGTGCTCAGAGACTGTAAATTAACCAGAGTTAACTCTGTTTTCTCTGGCCAGTTCTTAAAAAGGCAACCTACAATCATAATGAAACAGCTCATCATAAATGGCATATACTAATAAAATACATATAAATACCCAAAGTGAATCAGTTTAGGTTGTTATTCAAGTGCAGCCGTTAATGTTTTTCTTTGATTACACTGTAAGGGCTGCTACCTGTATAGAGGTACTCAGGCTGGTAGCTAGACCTGACAGTCAGTGTCCTGCTGCCTCCGATGTCTCGAGTGAGCAGAAGCACCGAGGCGATGACCTGGAAGTTATTGTTGCAGGAGAGTGTGATGAGGAGGTGCAGAAGGAGGCGCTTGCTGTGCTCGAACACCTCTGGCCGGTAGTGATCCAGGCCTGTCGGGGGTAAGAAGGAGGTGTCACAAGTCACATGACACGGTTGATCACATGACAATTGCTGCTGGATTGCAGTTGATAATGCAGTGATGTCTTCGTTAAGTACTGAGGTTCCCATCGTTAATACAGTATTTATAGATTTGCATGTACTCAGTTTATCATTTTTCTGAGTTAACTGGGAAAACTGGAAATATACTGCTTGTACACAGATAGAATTTGCTGTAAAGAATGAGCATTTTTAGCTGTAAAAGTACAAGAGCAAATGCTTCACATGTTCTACGTGGGAGATAAGGCTCCAGACCCTCGAGTCTGCTCTATGAACAGCATGCCAAGGAGATAAGCTCCGGGCAGATGATGGCTTTCCCTTTCTGCCAGAAGTGGATAGTTCAAGTCCAGAAAGTAAAAATCCAGACCAAGATTTTGTTTCAACCAACCAGTTGAATAAAAAGAGTCACAGTCAGAAAACTCAACTGGTTGGTTGAAACAAAATCTTGGTCTGGATTTTTCCTTTCTGGACCTGAGCTATCTACCTCTGCTTTCTGCCTAAATCAGCATTTCTATCAAGGAACTCCCTGATCTATGGGATGTAAATGCAAGAGTGGAGATGTTTCAAGACCCAGCAAAGCACTAATCTTCGGCATCTCGTAGGGTTTGCGTTTCTACTGATTACCTCCTACGCAGCTGGCACCTCGGCACAAAAGTGCCTCACCGCTTTTAACTCAAAACAGGCATGACAGTGCAGATGGTTGTTATGGAGGCGCGATCAAAATATGGCTCTACTGAATAAGCCAGCCATTAAAATCAATGCCCTTTTACCACATTTCCTATTTGCTTGTATCGTCTGAGGGAAATGGGAGAGTGAGAAAGACAAGGAAAGGTTAGATCCGAAGGAGACATACCCAGAAAGAGAGCGTGTAAGAGTAGTGGCAGGTGCAAGGCCCAGTCCTCCCTTACACTGTGGTCGACCACCATCTCTGTCATAAAGATGACGGCAATGTTGCACCTGCAGCAAAAGGGGGCGCCCTTTAACATAGGGGCTCAAAAATAACAGCTCTCTACATGTTGTCCTAAAAGGCCGGAGTATTACATGTGTGCAGGCATTTACCTGTGCAGGGGTGCTCGTGAGGAGATGGTCTCAGGCAAGTAATCCACCAGTGGTGCCCAGCACCCCCCATTGGTTGGCATGGGCAGTGGCTGTGGCTGATTGGTCTCCAGCACACTCAGCAGCCATCCGGCATAAGGCGGCAGTGGATCACCTGACGAAAGGGGGGCGGAGCCAGGGAAGAAGACCAGGTTTGCACGACGGAAAATCTCTCTCTTTACTGCTCTTAACTTTAAAAGCAGCACGCACAGAATGTGCAGGCGAGCCCGACAGCCTGGACACACCCTTCTGGTTTCTGCAGGAAGCAGCTGTCACATTCCTACCCCTAGTTCAGGGAAAATCTTTCAACAGATGCAAGAGAAAGAATTTGCTGCCATGACACTGACGTCTGACTATCTGTTCAAACATATTTGGAATATTTGCATGACCACAAAAAAAACTATTATACGACACCCCAGTGCACGCCACGTAGTCTAGTCTCAGTTTCTAACATGACATAAGGATAACGGGTAATGTAAATAAACTGTAAGACATGTTGAGTGTACAGCATGTTCTTGTGGGCGGGACTGGGAGGGATACCCACTTCTCTCCTCATCATAGGAGCCCCCAGAACTGTTGCTGTTACGAGATTCCAGCCTGTTGTGGGCCTTAACTACACTGGTGAACCTGTAAACACAGACACACAAAATAAATAATATCTAAACTTATGACTGATTTAAATAATATGCAGTCATTTTCTGGCAGTAATATTTGACAATCAAGCTTTCGATTATCAGTTGAGCTGCAAATTAATTACAGAATCTCTAGTCATTCATATCACAGCAGGCCACACCTCTCCTCAGTCTCCCGGGCCACTTTGGTCTCGTCCGTGTCTGGTAAGCTCTCCTGGCCAGCCAAAACCGTGTTGCTGCTGGACGTCGTGCCTGAGAACACCAACAAACACGTATCTCACACTCCGAGCAGACGGTCTCATAATCAGCTCTCATGTGGAGCGTCCTGGAACATCTGGCTATAAAATATCAGCTTCTTTTGTGTTTTTTTTTTTTACTTATTTTATCCAAGTACGTAATAGTGATCGCTTCAGTGTTGATTTTTCATTTTCTAATTTAGAATTTTGTGTTGGGATGGAAAAAGCACAGGTGATGCCACCTTAAAGCCCTAAGTGTCCTCTTCAAGGAAAGAAAATTACTTAATAGAGTGACATGTATAGTATGAGGGATATGAGAAAAAACACAATGTCCTCTACAGAGGAAAAAAAAAGAATTTCTGAATCTCGGAAGGGCACGACAAGACACTGTAGTTTCTACCGTCCTCAAAATCAAATATTTATCTGATTTAAAAATTACCAAGAACACTGATGACTTACTGAAGTCAAAGTACAGCAACAAGAGCTCATAAGGAAAAACAAGTTTCTTGGCAGTTTGATTGACAAGCCATGGGCCAATGGAGCTCACCGGAGGCTGCTGCTGAGGCTTTGTTACTGGCCGCAAAGCGGTAGAAGGGCGGGTTATCGCAGTGGAGAACCACAGGGTTCACGGGGTCCGTCTGCTGCAGCTCAAACAGCAGCTCCTCCATGGTCTGGATGGTGTTGTTCCGGCACAGGTAGATCACCACCTTCTTTATCTGTGACGAGAAGGATGCCATTTTATTCTGGTCCATAACAACAAGGCAACATCTTCGGTAACGTTAACCATGGCAACGAGTGGATACTTTCCATATCTGCAACAAGGGCATGATCTTATTCAACGCCATAGCAACAAGGACAGAACTTTACTCTGCACCACGGTAACAAGAGCCACATCCTAGTCACTGTTAATGAGACGGATGGTATCTTGTTGCATAGCACAGCAAAGACAGTCAAAGATGTTCTCAGACTGCCATGACCCAGACGGCAACATGTTCGAAAATATCACACTTACGTGGGGCAGCAGGCTAGTGTCGCTGCTGACGCCGCACAGGCTGGTGAGGAACTGCAGGGCGGTGCGAAGGTTGCTGCTCCACGTGTCGTTGCTGACCAAGGCGTTCCAGGCATTTTCCATCTCAGGGCCCGGAGCATCATCTCCGTACTGCAGGAGCACATGGACAGGAGGTGTTCAGTCTGCCATTACTATTAAACTGATCCTGTTCAATGCTGTTTGAGTGTGCTGCTGACAGAAACTGTCATGGAAGACTCCTGAATGCTCTGTACCAACCCATAAACCCCCCCATCAGTGTGATCACTGGCCATACTCCAGGGAAGCTCCTCCCTTAGGATGCTATACCTAAAATCAGAAGGTCGCACATTCAAATCCTTGAGTTGGCAATGTGATCTCACCACTGGGCTGTGAGGCAAGGCCCATGACTACAAATGCTCATGGGACATCTAACTCTGTGTTCTCAAAAAATACACATTACTTTGTATAAAATCATCTGCTAGATAAATAGAAATGTAGAGGGACTCTTAATGAAACGAGCAATCAGAAATGGATTTTACTGCCCCCAGTGCTGTAGAATCTCTGCACCTCAGGTTAACACAGTGACTGTCAGACACACTTGCTCTCCAAGCATACCTTGGCGGTCATGAACATGAGGTTGTTGAGGACCAGTGAGGTGGCCTGCAGCGAACCCCAGCCGCTACCCTTGAGCCAGTGTGTGAGGCCCAAGCTTCCAGCTTGGATGTGAGTCTCGTCCTCGGGGGTGCAAGGGCTGGAGGCCGGCAGCAGGCCGCTGTCCACCAGCTCGATGTTGTGAAGCCATGGCAGAAGGTAGGTGAGCATGATCTGGCGACCATTGGGGTGCGTGGTGGGGAACCGCTGGCTCACCTCTGTAATCGTGCGGGATGGCAAATGGGAGACGGAGACAGAGTTATGCTACCCAACAGAATATATGTCAAATATAACAGAACCTGGCTCTGGGTGGGTCTTCTGGATGGGTCCAAATTCTATTTGGCTAGCAAACGTACCTGAGAATAGTGGAAGTGTGAGCTGGGGGTACATCCTGGCCAGCTGACTGGAGAGTTGGGCCAGGGAGACACTGTACAGCGGGGGCAGAGGACCATGAGTGCCGTACAGCACGCTGTTGGACCTTTGCTCCATGATCTTCTTGGAGTACACGGAGAGCTTCGACTCCAGGATCTGAAATGAGCCAAACAAGGCGGGGTAATTCTCTTTTAATCTCTATGTAACAGATGCCACTTAGTACCACTTTAGACCAATGTTTCCCAACTTAGTCATTGGGGCCCCCGAGACAACTCATATTTTTGCTCCCTGTCTGCACACAACACACCTGTCCCAAGTATTTGATGTTCTCAGGTGCGCTGAGAGCTGGGAGAGAGCAAAAAATGTGGACTGTCTGGGGGTCCCTGTGGACTGGGTTGAGAAACATGCTTTAGACATTAATCACCATGAACTATGAAGCACCTAATATTGAAATGAGTTCTTGTTACAATGGAGACCATAAACTCCTTTTATGTCACTGTTGTCAGATGCCCAGACAGGCACCACTATATGGTCTAAAATCAAACAAGAGAACTAATTAATATATGCTTATGGTGTGTGTATGAGATACTCAACCACGCCAGTTGAACACACCTGCATCAGCTGCATTGAGATCTCATAGATATCCCTGTTGGTGTCTGAGGACTTAAAAAGCACCAAGTTGAGAAGCGTGACTATGTCACAAGGATAGTTTCTGCAACAGTAAAAAATGGGGGGTTACAAACCAGTAGATGCCATTACGTCCACCAACATCAGTATGTGTTTTTTATCTTTAACTAGTATCCCATATATTCAAATGTTCATTTTTGTCTGTATTATCAGTATGTGGTGTTTGCCTATATTACTTTGGTTATGTGTAGTCTGAAGAACAGTTAAACTGTATCTTGACTGTCTCTGTTTGTACCCTTTGATTTTACACTGTCATGGACATAGTGTGGAGATTGGTGGCAGGGGATAGGTCACTCCAGGGACCAATCAGATGTCAGCTCTGACCTGTGCCCCAGTGGTTCCGCCCACAGTAAATGCCCCTAAGAGTAATGTGTTCATGACCATACCCTTGTCCATTTGTGCTGGGTCAGCAGAGTAGTCAGAATCGTACCTGCTTCCACAGACCGTAGCAATGGCCTTGAAGCAGCCTGAGGCAAGCTGGTAAGAGCCTGTGAAGCAGCGGTCTACTGCCCAGTTAAAGAGGTTAACCTGGTCTGGGTTGAGCTCCAGGAGCAGGACAACCACCTCGCAGCCAAGTCGGTGAACCTGTGTCACAGGAAAAGCAAGGAAGTATATCAAGGCTTTTACTGAGAGTCTGAGTGGATGAAACTCACTGGAAAATACAGAAAACCATTGATGGAGACTTTATTGTTGGTGTCTTTGTTCCACATACAGCAAGAATGCTACTGAGGGTTTGTTTCTATGAAACTCATGGGCGTACACATACCCGCAGGTCGTGGCAGGCCAGGATGTTGTCCAGCCATTTGTAAAGGTATCCGTCTGGTGAGAGGCCCACGTTATCGAACACGGGCCCACAGCACAGCACAGCAGACATGGCCTGCGGAGAAACGCACGTGGCGTGTAACACTTACGCAAACGTACTAGTGCATGCATCCAATATAGGCAAAAACCACAGAGGTTCCAGGGACAGCCAAAGCGTCACATCACTGCAGATATTCGGGCTTGCACCAATCAGGGAAGAGGAGAAGTAAAACAGGAACTGGAAGACTGTTTAACATCTAAGACACACCATGGCTCTGTGGGTGACGTCCACGGTCTGGTGCATTTAGAAATGCTTTTTTTTTTTTCTTTTTGGGAGATGAACTATCAGAGCAGGTGTAAAGTCAGCATGGCTCAGGCAGATTGCAGGCATTCCTATGTTTTCTATAATGTGATCATACCCAGGGGGTTGGGCAGCTAGTTGACCTTGGATCCCAAGAGGGTTTTTCTCCCTACTTGGAAGTTTTTGGTTCCTCTCCTTCATTGTCTTCTGGCTCTCTTTCTTTCTGTCTTCCTTTTATCCCCCTTTCATGAACCATTTTGTATAAACAACGTAGTGATGGATTGCCACGCACTCTTGCTAGTGCCTTGGGGTGATTCTCTTGAATTGAATTATCAGTTGTATTAAATATAGCAGGTTTCTTCATAGCACGCGGGCGGAGTGGTGGCTCTGAGGCTAGGGATTCATGCCAGCAATTGGAAAGTTGCTGGTTCCAATCCAGCAAATGCCAGGAGTGATTCCACTGCACTGGGCCCTTGAGCAAGGCCCTTAACCTGCGATTGCTTCGATTTGGGAGTTGGTGGCAGGATTGGCACCAGAAAAACTTCACACTGTTCAATTCCATCTGAGCAGTGTGGTGCTCAGTGAAGTATTACCCACTGCTTGGCTGCACTCAGGTTCTCATCCCTGAGGTGGATTGTCATGTGGTGGTGTGCAGCAATGTGCTGTATCAGCGCATGCCACTGACCCCTCTATCTTCAGAGTATAATGGCCTTCACCTGGTAGCTGAACCAGAGAGCTCCTGTTCTACCCTTCAACCTCGATTGTCTGTGCTCCCATATTCTTAATATTATGAGTTTTGTTCCAGGCAGGTGACCATATTGTAAAGAGGCAGATCTGTTGTAACAGCCCTGGTTGGGATTTATGGGAGACGCGGACGAAGTGTCCGAGCTGCCCCACGGGATTGTGGGATGGCGGAATGGAGGCTGGGAGGTGGGGCTACCTTCAGGGCGCAGTACTGGTAACGGGTGATCTGGTGGTTGCGGTCACTGTAGCGGTCCAGCGGGGTGAACATGACGCTGAAGGGCCCCGCCCACTGGGAGAACAGGATGAAGAGGTGGTGGCGCAGACTCGGCTGGGGGAACAGGAAGCGGCGGTGGTGGACTGGTGGGGGGGGAAGGGGATATCAGCGACGAAATCAAGCAAGAATGACCCAGACATACAAAGGAACACCCACGAGTCAACCTAGAGAAACGGAATCCTGCCAATCTGGGCTATTATCATATAATGCTTATTCTGTAATAGGTTTATTCATATTATACAGCATTACAGTATTACTCATCGTTTTCAAAGGCACAACAGGAGAACTGTTGTCCCGATCAGGAGCAGATAAACCATGTTGATAGCTGATAATAAGGGGTTTGCTGCATTTTAATCACGTCTGGACTCAGTTCTTGGTTTCTACAGACAATTGACCCAAAAATGAGCACTGATTGTAGTGTGACTCATTCCCAGCTGCAGACAGCTTATCTCTAAACACACACTCAATAGCGTCAATGTAGGGAAAGGAGGTCCCCGAAGGGGGCGGCTCCCGTCGCTTCGGTTACCGGGGACACACTGGATGAGGTTGGCCACCATGCCGCTGAAGTGAGCCCGGATGTCCTTCAGGATCTCCACGTCCTTGTCATTCTCAGCCTCCAGCAGCATGCGTGTCAGGTCCACGTACTCCAAGAAGAGGGCACCCAGGGCCAGGGTGTCGCGTTCCAGGGCCCCACTGGTGCTGCCCCAGGCAGGGGGGATGTCGGGGAGATTCAGAGGAACAGGCATGGAATTAGTGAGGAGGACAGATAAAGAGATGCAGGACAGAATTCATATGACTGTTACTTTGAATTATACCATAGCGCTGTTGAATTCTCAAATCTGATTGGTCAGAAGGGTGTTGATGGAACACAGTAGACAATCGATACTGTATTATAAAACAATAGGCAATTTCAAGCTAATGACTGGCTTATGGTCTTGGCAATGGAGGATTTCTGAATTAATGGCATTGGCTTGGATCACAGCTAAGCCAAATGTTTAATCAGTGGGGGAAGAAAGTTGTTCTACTAATAAATGCATTTTTGACTCATAAACGTGAAAATAATGCCTTTAGGTACAAAGGTGTCAGACAAATGTATAATAACTGTGGTGGGTTAATGCACTCCAAGCTGTGCATTATTCATTTTTACATTTTTGTTCTCTGTGATCTCTGCAGGCATGCGTTTGGAAAGGTATAATGCATGACTTGTCGTCCATTAACCCTCATCTTCATCTTCTCATCTTCCACAATCTTGGATCTATTATATGGTGAGGCTATTATATGGGTATATTATACATTATGTTGGTCATGGTGAGGCTAGGGCCCATTCTAGGAAGCATAGAGCCAGTCCATCACAGGGTACTGAGAACTTCGAGACACCAACCCAACTAAATGGCACCCCTCTGACATCCCCCTAGCCCCCCTTCTGCCGGACTACATCCACACTTACCAACACCCACCTACACCTGACATAACAGCCGAGAGCCCCCCTACCTGTCACTGATTACTCCAGAATCTGCAAGGAGCTCAAAAATGCGCAGCAGTTGCAGCCGCAACAGGTCCCGCCTCTCACGCCTTTTCTTGTTCTAGGACAGAAAACGAGCAACCGACCGTATTTGCAGCAACGATTCAGGACGCACTGACTAAGGCCAATAAGTAGTGATGGACAAAATGACATGAACCATTTGCTGTATTTTTTTGACCCACTAGGTGGTACTCTATGTTTAACAAAAGGCTACAAAGCTACCCCAAGCGCAAATCGAGAAAAAATACAGCAAATGGTTCAACAAGCATCACTTTGACCATCACTAGCGATGAGGTAGATCTGGCCCAATAATCACAACCCTTAGCAAATACACCATACACAACTAAAAGACACTTATAGGCCATTGAACAACAGATAACTCAGGACTCCCCCTTACCTCTGGCCTTCGTTCCAGGGCCTCCTTCATTAAAGGGTGGAGCTCCTCCACCAACTCCCTGCAAGGAGACCGGGTATTATGGCAGTTATCACATCCTGGGGCAGGGACATACTCTGACCTTACTGGACATCATGTATCTGCCTGTCAAAGTCTTGTAGAAGGGGCTGGTAGATGGCAATAACAGGGACATGGGTAGTAAGAACATATGTCTACCGTTCTAAAAATCATGCAAGAATGTGTATCTTTTGTACTTCATAGTGATTAACTTGCACGTAAAAAGCTTTCAGGATGCCCGTGTCCACTGACAACCTGGTCAGATGCAAATTCAAAGGTAACAGGAAACATGCCACAGAAAAACTGAAGGAAATCTTGCTGTTTTCCCATTCAGATCTCTTTCTTGTTAAAATCAGAGCACTGATGATGTTTTCGGGGGGAAATTACAGTGCAGACAAAACACAGAGTTTTCCTGCCCCTGGATCTCACAGGCTCATCACAGACTACTGGATTTTCGCTAAAGAAAAATACTGTATAAACAGATGCCTGGAATGCCAGCCATCCCAGTGATGAGAAGAAAGCAGTGAGCATGGGACAAACATCTCCCCCGGAAGATTTAGACACGCCCATTTCCTGCCACTGCAATCACGAGAAACCAAAACAGTCTCCGGCAGGCGCGGACTGGCCCTCGGGATGTTGGGGAATTTTCCTTGCGGGGGCCTGTCCTTCTTCCCTGATCCTGGCACTATATAGGCTATATACTAGGGGGGAGGCAATCTGTCTGTTAATCTCACCCTGTTTCCAGGTCGCGCACAGGAGATGATTAATACGTACTGCTTTATTTCATTATTGGTGGCTAAATATATAAAAGGGACCCCCTCCCCAAATTCCTGGGCTACTTTTTGCTACCAGTCCATCCCTGGTCTCCAGCCTGTTGTGTCCCATACAAACTGCCCAGCTCTGTCATCTGCCTATTGTAATACTCCATTCAGAGCAGAAGTTGCATCATTCTGCCACACCGGGTAGGAACTTCACAATTCATTGTGGAGGCGATATCCTCTAGGGACAATTGCTAGTCATTGACAACGGTCTGACTTTCCTTACAGAAAAGATGAATCTTCTCTGTCCTGAAACTGGCATCTAGGTAGGGATTAGGGTTAGGAGCCATTAAGGATGGCGGCCACAAGACACAACATTTGCCAACAAAAACAGGAACACAGATAAATGATTGGAATGAGCATACAGGGTCATAGAGTTCACCAATGCAATCTCTAGTGAAGGGGAGCCAGAGTGCAAGTTCATTAAATCTGGCCCGTGGGAGTTTTACGTACACAAACATGTTCTGAGGGAAGAAAAAAATGACTAGTTCAGAGAAATAACCAATCAGATTGTAGAGGATGTGGATCCAAGCAACTAGAGAAGGTGGGGCTAAGACATCTGATTGGTTGGTCTGACATCTGCTACAAGATCTAATTGGTTAGCTCTCTGAACCAATAATTTTTTCTTCAGCCCTCAGAACATTTTTGCGTAAGTAAAACTCCCATGAGCTTTAATCTAGGTTTAGGTGTATTAATCATTTTGCCTGTAGACAGAGGCAAACGCTACCTGAAGACCATCGCGTTGGTACGGCCAAAGCCCAGCACCAGCGACTCTGTGAGGTCGATGCTCTCTGCTCGCATCAGGGGAACCAGCTGCTTCAGGAGCCAGGCCACAGATGGGGTCCCGATCACCTGATCAATCACATGACAAGGGAGAAAGGGGCAGAGAGATGTTCAGGACGGCTAACACAACAGAATCAACCATATACAAACTTGGCATACATTCCGTATGCCATACGACGCAACACCTACTCTAATTTACTCTATTTATTCTAGAGTATATTTCACAGAACAAATTCAACACCACACTTTCTACAGCCATTTCTCCACAGTTACCATAGTCCATACTCTATTGAAACATGCAGAGATGGGTAGTTCAGGTCCAGAATGTAAATATCTATATGAAGATTTTGTTTCAATCAGCGAGTTGGATATGAAGAGTCACAATCACAGACTTCTCAATTGATTGGTTGAAACAAAATCCTAGTCTGAATTTTTACTTTCCGGATCTGAACTTTCTACTGCTGGAAACATATAACACATTGTATTCTAATCTATACCTTACAGTACCAAAATTACCATAGACGCTCAGTCTGTAGTCTATGATTTACAGGTATATCTAATAATAGTTAGCCCATACTCCTAGTTTATGTAACTATTTGGGGGTAGGGACAGACCTTGTTGTCATAGCTGATGCTGCCGTCAGGCGTGGTGGCCATGATCTCGGGTGTAGAGGCACGTAGGTGTCCAGAGCTCATGATGCTGGGCTTGGCCACTCCCAGGCAGAGGATCAGGTAGTTCCTCCACAGGCTGACGTAGGCATCATTGCTGCTGCCTGCTGTGCTCGCCCGCTTGGAGTTCACGGGGATGCTGTTGGACCCGAAACAGATAACCAGGGTCAGCACCCCATGACCAGACCCTAAGTGGCCATTCTCACCATACCACTACTGTGATCAGGAAATCATTTAGCAATATTTCCACTACAAATCTTCGCCTAGAAAGTAAATGTTAAAATGGGGGGGGGGCAGAGAGGACGG
>JAODKN010000039.1:13918351-13928583 GCA_026774425.1 Petrocephalus zakoni | reverse complement strand
GACCGCCTGGTTTGAGAAACACTGATATATACAGTGTAAAAGTGTGGTTGATAAATGTATTAAATGTGCCGAAGGGCACGTCAGCACATGGAATGCTGTAATAAATACTAAACAATACAATAAGGACAGTGAGTTATTTACAACATTGAGGTATTGCTTGTTAAGGGGGGGAATAGTGTAACTGAACAGTGGTAACTGGGTAAACTGGGTAAGTGTGATGGCCTGTGGGGCGGTTCTCTAGCAAATGTCAGGGGTTATAATGGTCAAGTCATCACCTCCTGATTGAAACAAGGCAACAAGTATAAAATGGGGCGGGAAGAAAACCAGTCACTCACAAGAGAATGCTTCTTCCGGGTCGATAGGTCAAGGGTCGTGTCATAGAGGCTCTCCACAAAATTCCTCAAGCATGGCACATTCACTTCATTTTTCACAGTCTAGAGTTGATGGAATGTCAAAACAGGACTTGGTCACCACAACAGGTGAGAAATGACACAGCAGAAAGCCTAGATTCCAGTTGCTGTCAAGCGTTCTCTTACCCAAAGCAATTTGATCTTATTTACATTGCTGCTCACAGTAGTTATTCAACTTAATTCAATTCATGCTCAGCGTTTTAACAACAGTGCCCCTTTTGGAAACCAGCAGCCTTCAGGTTACAAGCCCATGTCTTTAACTTTAGTACCTGCTGCCCAAAAGGCTTCGTAGACACACAGCACACTGAACTTCTACTGATTCACAAAGCTGGATGTTACAGCACCCCCCTCTTTCAAGCTCTTCTCAGGGATACAACAGCCGTGCTTTGTGCGAACACCAATCTCATTTTCTTAATTGCTGGGACTCACCGCGGCCACGGGCACCAGGATCTCCACGAAGAGTCCTGCTAGTGCGTGCCTAATATCCTTATCTTTGACTTCCAGAAAGTACTGAGCACACTCCTAACAGAAGGACAGAGGGGAGGTAGAGAAAAGTCAGAAGGCCTGCTACACAATGTTGGCGGACAGTACAGCAAGACATTTAGAAGAGTACTTATGTCCTACCAGATCCAAAAATAATGAGAAGAATGGTTAGGTGGGAATTTTGTTGCCCTAATGTTATTGCCTGTTTTTTTAAGAAGATACATGTAAAACATGCAGATGGTCATGACCTTTGGTCTCCATTCAGAGGACTCCAGAAAAGAGGTAGTTAAAGGTTATAAGGGGCCAGCATCAGTACTAGGTCTTCACGGGGCATGGCCAAGGGCATGTGAGCAAAATCCACATTGCACGGATTAGGAAGGGGATAGTTGACACCTGCATGAACTGGAAAGAGGCTTCAAAGTCCTCCACAGGATACATCTTGATACGGAAGAACTTCAGGCCCATAATGAGGCTGATGGTACTCTGGACCACAAAGGGGTTCTGCTCCTTCTGTCGCAACTCCTTCAGCTCTGCCATGAACCTCTTCTTCACAGCGGGGAACCTGACGGACAGAGCAAGAGAGTAAAGGGATGAGGAGGGAGAAAGGTGGAAAGGAAGGAAGAAAAATGAAGGGAATCTCGACAGATGGGACATTGATCATGGATCAATGGATCATGGATCAATGATCAGTGCATAAGGAACCAAGCGAGAAAGATATTAACTGGCTGGATAGTGAAGCTTAACAAGAGACTGAAGATTATACAGTGTTTGAGAACTTCTGAAATGAGCATTCAGTACACAGGACTGAAATACCACTGAAATAACATTCAGTGCATATGACTGAAATAAAATTCAGTGCATAGGACTGAAATACTATTGAAATAACATTCAGTGCATAGGACTGAAATATTACTGAACTGACCATTCAGTAAGTAAGATTGAATATTTACTGAAATAAACATTCAGTAAGCAGGACTGAAATGGACACACAGCACGTATGGATGGGAGAATAACATGAATGACATGTAAAGTGAACAGGTCAGGGATTTAGGACACTACTAAAATGGACATCTCCCAGGGATCCAACAGTGACTCAGTGATGCAGTGCAGTTGACTGCTGTACATCAGCCAAACCTCTGAGACTCCAAGACAAAGCATGCCTCATTTAATGGTGTGTTCATTTATCCCGAAGGGGTGTGTTTCCTACAGGAGGTGAAGTTTCCCTGACGTTTTTCTCCAAGTTACGACTCGGAGAGAGATAAACAAATGCAGGATAAGTAGCCCCTTTCTGTGGTGACCTCCCTGTTGATCAAGTCTTCCTTGATTCCTTGAGCCACATTCCTGGTTCAGCAGTGACTGGACTGCGGTTATATTCAGCACTGATCAGAGATCAGCTTCCCATCCACAAACCAAACTGTGATCTATATGCGTCAGGCAATAACAACAAACCCAGGACGAGGTCCCTGAAGAGACATAGAGTGCCTTAACCGCAGCGGAGAGCAGGGCCAATCAGCCATCTCCAGTGCCTAACTTCAACTTAGTCCCCAGGCAGTCACATGGCCTTGAGGCTTGATGCGCATTGGATGTCTTCCTCAAAAACAACCCAATCAAGCTGTTTACTAGAAGAGAAACAAAACTGCCCACACCTTAAAACTCAATACTTCTCACCATGACCTGAGGGACAACCAGGACTCAAATGCAAAGCATGCTTACATGATAAACATGAGCTAAGTGAACTTATCATAAACGTAAACATTTTGTCGGCTGAATTTTTGTTGCATGGATGCTGATGTGATTATACTTAACTGACTTAAGACGTCAGATTTCATAACTGCCAGTAACTAGCTCTTCGATACCTGGTCTTGTTTGAAAGGGCACATTGGCAGTACTGTGAATGCCAAAAAAACATTCCTCTGCGTGATAAGGCGTCAGGCCTCTGCCCAAACCCCCCACCTCCCCTAAGGCACCACGAGGGTGGGATCTCATCCAGCTCTATGTTTAGAGTGGCATTTGGCAGGGAGCTGGCTGGGGGGGGGGGCATGACCTCTGCCTGCCCCCCTCGCTGGATGTCGGCAGCTTTCCGAGAAGACACACAGGAAGGGGTGGCATCTTGTCACTGAATTTCCGCACCATCAACAGAGCAAATGTGAACTGGATGGACAAGGAAAGTGTACACACACACACACAGATGTATGGCGACCCACCTGGACTGGGCCACGACCCCCACCACCTCTGCATATAAGTCAGCTACAATGTGCATGCTGCCAGTGTTGGGCCCCAGGTACCTGAACAAGGAAGAGGGGCGGGGTAAGCCATGGAGCCAATCAGAGGACAGATCATAACTGCAGCAAATCAATCAGGATCTGAATAGCCAGACGCTGGAGTCAGCTGGTTTATGATTAAGAACATTTGCACAAGAACTTCCATTCCTGCAAACTGAGTGCCTGCGCATCACTTACATACTGAGAACCTACCCCTCTTTGTATTTAAAGTGCTTAAATGCCACATTGATGACTTCCTGGATGAGGTTGTCCAGGAGTGGATGGAGCGGAATCTGGTCCAAAAATGAGAGAAAAAATTAAGGATCTTTTTTTAAAAACTCAGATCAAAGAGTGCCAGTAGAAATAGGCCGTTCATGAAATTAGGAATTAACATCATCGAGTAAATAAGCAATTGTTGCAACCCCTACTTTAAATATTTTCTTATATATTTTCTTTTAAGTTTTTTTAAAATCATTTTTATACTTATCTTGTTATCCTTCTAACTACTGCACAGGCGAGAGTAGCGGCAATTTCACTGCTGGTGCACCAGGACATTCACGCTTGTGAAAATGTGCCGCTACGTCACACTTTTATCGATCAATTATATACTCCTGGATTTTGAAAAGGTGCATCAAGTGAGAATTACCTGTTTTAAGACTTCGATTAGCACCAGAGAGAAAATAAAGTCGATGGCGAGATCCCGCCTCTCAAGCAGGTAATCTTTCTGCTGCTCGTCGCTGAAGTGAAGCAGAAAGGGAAGAAAGAGTGAGGGAGAGACAGAGAGAGAAACATCTACCCAACATCTATTAGGCGACGGGCAGCTTCCCACACACACAATGACAGTGCCTTCTTCAAGAGGGTGGGAAAGCAGCCTGTTCCTGCTTAAATGGCTGATGCTTGATCTGTTGATAACAGCAACAAAAGACCCTCATTACTGGCCCAGCCTGAATGGCTGGAGGGAGCTCGAGTACATTAGTGGTAACCTGACCACTGTATTAGGGCGAGTGAGAGACAGAGCCCTCCAATTCAGGAGATGCTCACAAGTCGCATACAGGTGGTACTGTTCTGTAGCTGGGGTACGGAGTGAGCTGCCCAGGTTTTGGAGCAGGGTAATTAAGTAGCAATTAGGGAAAGCTGTCCTGCTTTTCGATAGTTGCTAATTGTGAAGTGAGGAAAAGATTTAACTAAGAGGAGAAGTACCAGTGTCAACAAAGCATGTGGTCTGCGGCCCAATGGGTCGGTACAAAATGGTCGCTGGTTCAAGTACCAGACTTGCCAGAGCGATTTTACCGTTGGGTCCCCAACCATGGCTGCTAAGCCTCATTTGCTCACCTTCAAAAAAACAGGCTGTTTTGGATAAAAGTGTCTGCTAAATAAATGTAATGTAACAAAGTTTCTTGGATTGTAGTAGGGAAGGTGGGACTTAGCTGAGTGGCATCCCATCAATCGCACCATGGCATGCATGCTATTTGTATTCCAGGATAGGCTAACAGAGCCCACCTATAAAGTCAGTTCCCTATTGACCACCTGTTTGTATTGCTGTCAGCAGTGACAAACCAATCATTGCTTGATCAATATGGAAGGGCAAGACAGCAACGGGGGAGTTACACCCTTACTTTTTGGACTTGGTGTTGGCTCTGGGCCGATACTCGTGGGACTCGTCCTCCAGTCCGTTCTGCCTCCGGTACCAGTCAAACAGGGTCCGCAGGATGGAGGGGAGGCAGTACTCAGCCAGCGAGCTCATGGTGCTGATCATCTGCAGAAACAGGAGGATGTATGGTGATGATGCAGCAGACTGCTGGGGAATAGTGCACACTTAAAGTCACATGATCTTAAGCCTGCTGCCTAATGCCCCATCTAAGCTGCGGACACTATATGGCTTAATGGATCTGCAGCTCCCGCTCTTGTACCTCTGAACCCCGGTGCAGCACTTAGCCTAATTACTTCAGAATAAAATAGAGTTAAACACGGAGAGTATGGAAGAAGCAAGCATCAGCAGGTGTGACAAAGCAAATCTGTGAGACACAGGAAGTATGTCTAGGCTGAATGGGGTGGATGTGTGGCACAGGTTTGCTACTAACTCTCATCCCAAAGGACTGTTGTCCTCACTTGCACTAATTGTACTTTTCCACCGCCACCAAGAACTGACCTCTACCGCAAACTAACAGTGTGCCATAGCATTTGATGCTAACATAACAAGGCAATTCTAGACATGCTAGCGGAAATTAGCACATAGTAAATCATGATGTACACTTCGTGAACAGGAATTAAGCGTCTCTTCACTTTTACATCTCCGTCGCTCTCGACACCTGGCAAAGCCTTCACTGATCAGAGAACTGAACCACGCTGTGACTAGTGTAGCTCGGTAATGGGCTGGTTCCAGAATGGCAGTGGGAAAGCGCCAATACACACACACTTACCTGGTCAAACTGCGGATCCTCGCCCCTCTGCAGGGATTTTGTAATTGGCTTTTCCTACACAACAGAACAAAGAGGAGCATGTCAGAGAGACACAGCTGTGGGCTCTTGGAGCGACCAAAGCATCTCCATGATAATTAATACAAACTTGCTTCACTGATGTCCCCCACTGTTCATGCACTCCCCAACAGTCATGTGACCCCCCCCCCCCCACACTGGTTATACCTACTGACACATTGGCAGCACGAAATTTCAATTTGCCTGGGTGGCAAGGACATGCTCCCAGAGAGACCCGGCAGAGGCCATTTCCATGGTAACTAATATCCCACCCCCGTTATCTGCCCGCGTCATAGAGGAACTGAGAGGTCACTGGAGGTCCTGGCACAGGGACCCTGAAGATGGCCCAGTTACCTGACACACCAAAAGCTAAAGATCAAACAGTATTAAACCGGTGGTCCTGCGGCCCCCCCCCCCCCCCCAGCCCATTACAGGCCCCTTGATACTCAAATACCAAAACACTATTCCATCTATCCATCCTTTTTCTGAAACCGCTTATCCTATTCAGGGTCACGGGGGGTCCAGAGCTTATCCCCGAGGTGACAGGCACAACAACAATTTTATATAGGCTTGAACCGAGACCCTGAAGGTGCCCAATGACCTGACACACCGGAAGGAAAAGGTCATAGGCTTTAAGTTGCCATTTCTGCTGCTCCCCGCCATCCTAACCCCTTTCAGACCTTTTACAGAGCACATGCCATGCCCAGGCTGAGACTCTGGGTACCATGCTGCTCCAAAACAAACATCCACAACATCCAAATACCAGTTATATAAATATACATTCTCAGTCAGTCCCAGGTCTGAACCAAGGGCTACAAACACAAAAGCACAGACCTACAGCTCCCTAAGTGGCACAGACTCACGGGGTTGTGTGTTAGGACTCTATGCCTTTGATGGGAAGGTTGTTGTTTCCAATCCCATGTCTGAGTGAGTGATGCCACCATTGGGCTCTTGAGCAAGGGCCTTAAACCCAATTTCTCCAGGAACTGTCTGACCCTACGCTCTGATTCTCACTTGTATGCCACTTTGTGTCTGCAAAACAATACTAATGATATGAAATAATTGTAATATACAATACACACAGTGACTTTCCACTTGCACCATCATTAGACGCCATCTTTCTGACAAGTCAGTTTGTCTTGTTACATCTGCCCTGGTCGCAAATTTCCAGATTTGCAGGGTGGTAGGCGAAGTCTCATTAATATTTTTGGGAGAAGTGCCACCTGACTGGTCAATCCATTAATATTAATGACAGAAGCGGTGTCTGATTGGCCGGTGAACATTCTCCCATTGACATGTGCTACCTGGTTTTTCTCTCTAAGGCATTCACTGGCCAATCAGGTAGCGCTTCTCTCATGAATATTAACGAGACTTCCCCTACTACCTAGCAAAAAGGAAAATCACGCCCTGGTCAACTGCAAGTGAAATGTTTGTGACAGACAATACGTCTGGAAGCAAGATCAGTTATGAAGTGTTAGGCCACCTGTGGGGGTGTAGCTCAGTTGCAGGACATTTGACGGCAGCTCAGGAGGTATTAGGTTAAAATCCTAGTACCCCCTGAATGATTTCCACTCAGCGTCACTTTCGTTTGTCCTTTGTGCTGATGTCCAGCTGGCTGCAGTCAATCCAGCTTCGCTTGGCTAAGGTCAGTACTGATAAACTCAAAGATCGCCTTAGTGCAGGGGGAGGAAACCCTGATCCTGCAAGGCTGGTGTCCAGTAGGTTTTCTATCCGATCTGGCCTCTGATGAAGCACTTCAAGATCAGAGTTGCATACCCTTGCCTTAGTGTTGCAATCTCTGCCCACCCCCCATTCGAGTGCTATCTTGCCCCAACCCAACACCAACACCCAACCTGAATGGCTGAACTTCCCAACAGCATCTATTGGGAAGCCAGTGCTGAAGAGTAATAATGAATAGAGCAACATTGGGCCAATCAATTTCATATCAGTGCTCTTGGTTTCAAAATGAGATGTTGGACAAGCTACTGTCCACATACTTTCGGACATATAGTACAAAATCATAGCTATGATTTAAACATGATTTTCATTGGCAGCCTAAAGCTTTCGCACACTCCTATATATATACTTCACAACATCTCCATTTACACCATTAAAAGAGGCCTGCTCCTTCTGGGGGTGAAGTCGGGTAACGTGGGTCATTAGCCTCCCGTTCGGGTCCCGTACTGCCCCGGGGAGTGAGGCCCAGCTGCGACGCCCAGCCTGGATTCCTGCCATTCTTGCAATAACTCAGTCCTATCAAAGTGGGAGCGAAATCAGCCCGCCTTCCCGCCGGGCGGCTCGCTCTGAGCGCACACCACGGGAATGAGCGGAATGCCAGGTCCTGGTCGATCACACTACCCGGGGTTTCTGGAGCAAAGGGCTGAGTGTTACCCCAGGCTCAGTTTGCCCTTTTTCTGACACTTCAGCTCCCTTCCGGGCGAAAATACCGAACCAATACGACAATTCCTTATTCGCTAACGACTTTACGTCTAAAAGAATGTAAAAATATTTAGTCTAAAATTGCTTCTAAACTATTTAACTCTGGTTTCGACATAAACTAGCTTCGCTTCCCTTTTCTCAGGAGCTCCCCAACAGTCATGTGACCGCCACCTCTCCCCGCCAGTAGCTATACCAATTGATATGAATTAATTTACCTGGCTGGCAAGGACATGCTCCCAGTTAGCATTTGGAGAGACATGGCAGAGGCCATTTCCATGGTAACTAATATCCCACCCCCGTTATCTACCCCCAGCATAGAGGGACTAAAAGATCACTGGTGGTCCTGGCACAGGGACCCTGAAGATGACCCAGTCATGTGACACACCTGAAGCAAAAGGTCAAAAGATTTTAAGCTGGTGTTCCCGCTGCCCCTCCCCCCTTTCTGACCAATTACAGAGCTGCCCGAAGCATTTGGTGCTCCGCCAGACTCACGCCAACAAGCCAAGGTGTTCAGCTGGTGCTCAGTTTGAGCAAGTAGGTGGAATTAGCAACGCACTGCTGGTAAAATGTGCAGTTGCGAGGACCGTTTTAAAATAACTTGCATCAGGTCGACAGCTGTGGGTGTTAAAAATCTTAAAATGTGGCTGAGAAAATTTCCAGGGCCGGGCTCTGTGTCATGTGACCACTGTGCCCATTTGGGAGCCCTTAACACCTACAGGCCTCATATGAGCACTAGGCCACACAATGGGCCTACTGGGAGATTGTCTGTTCACCATTCCCAGCTTCTTATCGCTTGTCCAGGAACAGGACGGTGGGGGGGGGTGGGGGGTGCAGCAGGGGTTTTTAGCACTCTAGACTAAACTAAAATACAAAACACGATGTCTCCCCGTGATATTGGCTGCCCCACCCACAAGGGTATTTTCCTTCTGATTGCAAGATGATTAAAGTTATGGCTTCAGGGTCCAGGAATGTCCAAATGATGCTTACACGGTGTGGACAACCTTGTGAATTTGCGTATGTTTGTGTGTATGCAATGATCAGGGACCTACTAGATAGACCCATTGACGAAAAATCGGTCACGTATTACAGACTGACGCAGCCTTATTAGGGCGTCTTTTGGGCGACTGGTGATGGTGGACGCGTCCCCCCAGGTCCAGACTCCTGGGATTACACTCTCCACAGCGACGCCTTGTTGCATGTGTCCGCAGCCAACATTCTGCACTGATCCCTGACTTAGCGTTTTCATTACGGACCTCCTTCCAGCATGACATGGAGTGTCCGGGGGTCATCCGACAGCCTGCGCGGAGCCTCTTGGAAAATATCCCACAGCCCAAAGGACATTCGATGCTGTCGTCCCTGTTGTGAGCCCACCCCCCCACCAGACCAGCTCGATCCACCCACTGGAGGTACAGACCAGCCCCAAGTACTGGCCAACCTTCTGCCACTGTGACTTTGTGCTCCCACCACCTTAACCATACTCCTGGTTAAAATGTAGTTGGTCATTGACTAACACGCTCGATTAATACTGTCACTGCTGTAAACACCGTTCGCTCCAAGTGACACACTGTAGAACACCATCTTGGGACAGAGTGGCTTACGGTGACCTGAGAAACCAAAAAACGGGGGGAACCAGGTCATTCTGATGTACATGGCCACTCCACGAAGTCGCACTGTTTGTCCAGTTCTTTCATGGCCATCTCCTGGGAACATTCTACGTTCACCTCAGAGAAGGTCAGTCTCTGTGAGCTGTTTATTTGAATACAGCCACTGAGCTGAAGATCGAGACTAAAGAAAAAAAACACTTTGTTTTGCTTAGGAACAACCTTCAGGGCCTGGGAAAACACAGTTAGAGGTTATTAGCTTCAATAACCATGATGGCTTCTCTGCCGTTACTTGATGTACTCCCCTTTCTGCTTTTTTTTACTCTAATCAAATTACGGCAATAGCAGAGCGATTGCAAAGCCTGGGCCAGCTGGTTACCCACAATGCATTAGTGCAGGCTTGCCAACTTTGGTAAGTTTTTTTGGTCAGAGTGAGATTTTCAATCTGAGACTAGTCTGCACACACATTTACATGTATGTAGACTTTTATTACCTTGCAAATAGTCTGTAGTTTTGTTTAGTCTGTAGGTCTGCAAACTGCCCCCACACTTTTGATGCAACTAA
>JAODKN010000039.1:13907536-13918251 GCA_026774425.1 Petrocephalus zakoni | reverse complement strand
TATTACCTTGCAAATAGTCTGTAGTTTTGTTTAGTCTGTAGGTCTGCAAACTGCCCCCACACTTTTGATGCAACTAATTAGGTTTATAATGGAATAATATAGACTACAGAGCTTACGTGAGATTCTGAAAGCGTGTCACACCAGATGCGTGAGAGTTGGCAACCTTGGCTTCAGTGCCACTTTGTCCACTGTGCTAAACTGGGGCTTCTAAGTAGCCGGTTATCCACAATGCATTAATGCTGCTTTGTTCACAGTGCCAAACTGAGGCCTCTGAGTATCTGATTACCCACAATGCACTACTGCTGCTTTCTCCTCAATACTCACTGTAAGTACTTTTAAGGAGGAGAATAGTAGTTATGTACAGAACGCTCCCTTCCTCATAGCCCTGTCCTTTAATGCATACAATAGCTGTTGTAATAATGAGGAGCAAACTCAGAAGCAGGCAACAGTGATGAGAGCAACAGCCTCCACTTACCAGGGGCTCGGCCATGACGATGCGGATCTTGCGTTCCGACAGCGTGGTGAAGTTGGCAAACAGGCTCTTGAGAACAAACTCGCCCGGCCGGCTCTCGGGATCCACACTAAGGGCCGTCATGGCTGGTGGGCCCCTGCGGTCAGCCTGGGTGCTGCTCGCTGGGGGGATAGGGGGCTTGTTGTATCTGTTTCCAGTCGGCGATGCTAGGGGACACCCAGACACACACACAGTTAGATGACACCCAATCATATATTTAAACTGCTAAGCACTCTATGTCTGCACTTCAAAAGCCTGAGAATTATCTCAGCTTTGACATATAACACCAATCACACGTCCCTCACATCTAGCCCTGCTATACCTGCCTATTGTTTTTGATGATTATGACATGGTCTGCGGGACCTGGCCATGTAGGGGGATCCAGGTTCGATTTAGATCAGTGTTTCTCAACCCGGTCCTAGGGGACCGACAACCGTGTTGAGAAGCACTGGTTTAGGTTGCCTGGGGCTCAGTGTCGTCGCTCTTTGGACGGAAAGCGTAGTCTTCAATTTTCCGAATCCAATCCATTTTCTGTTGATTCTGAGATGAGATGGCCAGTGACCTAAAGTCACTGGCTCCTCTTCATGTGTTACAGTGCAGCAAACCAAATCTGTCAGTCCTCATGTAAACCAACAAAGACCTTTCATTAAAGTCCCAGAACTTAAAAGGTTCACAGAAATCTTCCTGAAAATGTGTCCGGTGGACTTTTGGAAATTTGCTCTTGAAATGATCAGCCTAGCCCAGCAGAAATGGGCTTTATTTGTTGAAACCCAGCACAAAAGACCTTGGAATTATGTGCTCTTATTCCCAGCTAGTTATCAGGCTGCATACCTAAATGATTCCAGTAATGCTCATTATAAACAGGTACTTTTACAGTGAATCTCTGCTCCTCTACGCCCCCTCCAGATGAACAGCCCTGGTGGAGCTAAACATGCCCTGGCCCACAGCTGCTGTTTTCATTTCCGTGATGAGGAATCGTTTTCCTTACAAGGTGCCTGGGGGGAGGGTGCATGGGGAGGGGAAAAATCTTCAACTTGTGACCAGCGCCATTAAATTTCTACACCACTGCATTCTTGTTGTGTCAGATTACTAGTGTGTCTGTGATCGTATAGCGTCCCTGTGTGTAGTGGCCAACGGCAAATGGAACATATCTAAAAAAATGGGGTTCCAACCAGCTCAACGTACATAAATAGAATCAGCAGACTAGATCTGCAGAACACATGCAACCTACTGGCTGATCATACAATCACTGAATTGGACTGATAGAGCACACACACTACTTCCCACTATACAATCAGGAGATCAGATCTGCAAAACTCACGCACTATACCAGGCCAACAAAGAATCTACATGATGGTGTAATCAGCTCACAACTGGAGAGGGGGTAGAGAACCTTCCTTAACCAATTACATGATGACGTTCTGAGGAAGATGGGTATTTCTTCATAGCAACTATATCTTCATTACATTCATTATCAAACAGTCAAACACATTCTGGTAAAAATGACCCTGAACCAATAAGGAAGCAAAAAGTATGCACGAGCCAATCATTAAGAAGAATCAAAGTCAAAGGTAGGTTCTCCTGTTACTTCAAAGGTGAAAGACTACAGACACAAATTCCAGCATCAACAAAGCATCCAGACCTCAGCAGACAAGTTCACAGATGACCCCCGAGTGCCGATGCCGGTCAGTAATACACTGGGTGGAATCGCTGCTTCCTGCGTGATTTTACAAGCTGATGGCTTTCGCCAGGAATGAAGTCAATTAAAATCTATTAAAGGCCTCTGTGTTTAAGGGCTCTAAAATCTATTGACTAGGGCTTTAAAGTCAGAATGTAGGAAACGCACACGGAACATGAAGGCAATAATATTATAGAGAAAAATATGAAAATTGTAAAATGAAACAGAACAGACACCAACCAAGACTATTCAAAGACGGAAAGGCTATAACTAGCTGCCGAAATAAAATATTTAGTTTTCAGATTTCTTTTTCAGTTTGTCAGAAACTTCCTGCCTTCATCTCAGCACGGTGGGACACTCGGGGCAAGGTGTACAGCGGCGGCGAATCTCTTTTGCGTCACAAAATCAAACATTATCCTTAACAAAAAGGAGACACATGCACACAAGTTCGTACATCTGCCATCTCACACCGACTCCTTTTACTACAATGCACCAGTCCCATCTGCATATAAACTTTGATAACAAAATGGGTTATTATGCATATGAACTCTGATTCCAACACACAAACTTTCCAAAAGAGCTGGGGTCACCCTGTACCAGCATACATCAGTCTCTGCACACGCACGCACCGTACTCACATGCATGGATACTCACATGCATGGATACTCGTACACTCATGCATCCACACACTCGGATTTTAAAACCCCCACCCGTACCCACATCCAGGACCCCCCTCCTCTCTACACGCACGTATGCCCACGTACCCAGACACTTGATGAAGCTGATGACACTGAGTCTGCTCAAACAGACATGAGACACCTCCATGGTGACTCCGTCAGCGACTCGGCACGCAGAGAGAGAAAGTGCGGCGCGCTATCCAAGCGCTAGTCCAGAGCCAGGCCCCCTCGTGGGATCCCTTCCCCGCGGCCGGCCATGCTCTCCCGGGCCTGTGCACACATTCGTACTGCTCCAGCTCCCTCCTGCCTTGTGACAGCGAAGGTCAGGCAGGGCCGTTTGCAGGCAGGGCCAGGAGACGAGGGAGGTCCCGCACTCGGCTATATTTATCCTCCGGGGTGCAGGCTGCAGCCAGAAGCCCAATGCACGCCCACACACACAAGACACACACATACACACTCGTTTGTTTACCTATCACAGTGCGTATCACACTCCCTGACACTTTAATTAAACATATCATTTCGAGCTTCACACCAAGGAAACTCAATACGGAACAACTTATGACAGCTGATGACAAATAAAAATGCTTCGGCACTTATAGAGTTTAAGGAGGTAACTTCAAAACAACACTTTTCTTATAGGGACAATCACCAAAAAATGTGTGCTTCAGAGTTTATTTTCCTTATTCACCTGGTCCCCCCCCAGCAAAGACTATATAACAGGCCTAGGAGGGAGTGTGTATCAGGCTAAATGTAACTCCCCCCAATGTTTTCATAGTTCTTGCTACTGCTGATTCCGACCACAAACACAAACCGCTGCCTGGTTTAATTTGCCATGCTTGAGTGAACGGTTAACTGCTGACCTCTCCGACCATGACCCTGACCAGACACGTTGCACGTTATCATTCCACAGAAGCAGTGTTTCTTTCTTTTTTCTTTTTAAATTGTGCACGTATTCCTAGCTGCGCCCAAGCTGAGCCAGACCAAGAAGCCTTTGTCAAATTCAAATACAACTCACAGCATGAAAGGTGCGTTTAAACAAAACTGAGAGCTCGTCAGGAGAAGACATGCCAGAGTTTGGCTCTGGGGGTCAAACCACAACCAGTGATAGCAGGTGCAATCAAAGGAGAAGCAAGAGCCTTAGTTCTTAAGGAACTACGGTAAACCTAGCCATAAAAATCACTGCGCGTCAAACCACTGCCAAAGTGACTAAATAAAAGGTTCCAGTGCACTATGCTTGTGAAAAGGCCATCACACTGTAACTGTATGCACAGGGCCAGCAGCCTCAGCACCAATGACAACAGTCCCAGCCCAATTAAGCCCATCTGGCTGGCTGGCAACCTCACAGGAAAGAGATAGGAAGAGATACAACTGTTGTATATCCACGAATCAGCATGCCCACCCACCCCCCCCCACTTCCCCCATGTCCAATTCACCAGTCTGGGCCAGAACAGCTGACTTGGGAATGAAGGGTCAGACGGACCACCAAGGGATACAGAGCCGTGGTCCAAAATTGCTCGCGGGCCAATTACTGCATTTAATCATTAACAAGAATGAAGAGGCACAATTGATCAGCTACCTTCCAAAACTCCATCAGTCCACTGGATATGTTTTCAAGAAAACTGATAACTTGCTAGGAATATGGGCAGTTAAGTCAAAGGTCATATCAACACAACACAGTGAGTTTTAGAAGTTGTGTGTCAAAGGTGTGCTGAAATCACCCTCTCATGCTCAGAGGTGGGTAATCCAGGTCCAAAGAGTAAAAATCCAGACCAGGATTTCAACCAACTAGTTCAGCACTATGTGACTAAGACTCTTAATACTTAATTGGTTGGTTTTACTCTTTGGACCTGTATTACCCACCTCTGCGCATGCTAGCCAATGACAGACTAGTGCTGAATGATGAGAGAGAGACCTTGGCCTTCTGCATGGCGGTGATGTCAGGGGGTAACCAACGCCCACCCTAAACGCTCTGAACCTGTGAAGCATTAAAACAGTAATGGCCAGGCCTGGGAGAGCAGGCCCAAAATAAAGGCAAAGCGCCTGAAAAAGAAATCTGTGTTTCAACTACAGGTGGGCCCCCCCTCCCCTTTAACCTCCCTCCACCCAAGGGGATGAGGGTCAATCAAGCTTTAAAAGGCGCCCTTACGTCACGAGGGCGTGGAGTCTGCGGGACGCGACAATGAGAAGCACTGTGCGCTGAGCGGCCAGATGGCCAGTGCTGAATAAACCGCTTGTTTAAGTGCAGGGAGGGTCTTCACTGCGCCAGCCATCCCGGCCCCTACCCTGTCTGCAGCCGCCGGCACCTCATCTCCTCGCACGCAGCCGGGCCAGCCTATCGGATCTGATTACTTGCAGGCAGCCAATCGAAGCACTTCGTCAGAGCTGTGATTCTTTTAAAAGAACCCATCAAATTTGCTTAATTGGTAATAGTTGGACAGTTATCCAAAAAAATACCTGGCAGTTCACCAGTGAAATATGACTATTTACAGAAACCAGAATGCACGACCAGGGATAATCACTGAACCAATCAGTAGAACCAATTTTTCTGAATAAACCAGTCTGCTTGTTTTCAAAATGGACTGCCTCCAGCTTAATGGTTGGTATTACAGAAAACAAAATGAAGAATGCACCTATATACTTCACAGATTTTCTTTCTAAACTCATGCATGGAATTAAACATTTTTTTTTTATTTGAACATTAACTGAACTGTAGTTAAAGGTTCAAACCCATTATGTTCTGGTTATAGGTCTTTATTCCACAAAGAACCTCACCATCCGTGGCATGGGCAGGGCAATGAGGAAAACTTATGAGAAGCATTCAGTGGCAGGAGGCATGGATGTGGTGATGGGGAGATGAGGAAGAAGATATTACACAGGTACTGGGGTTAGGAGGGGGTTCTGGCAGACACTGGGCCACCTAGTCAGAAGGACCAGAACGCTAAAGAGGTTAGTACCAAAGGTTCATATTAGTTATACTAAAGGTCACTCCACACAAAGACAGAGGCCACTCCCCTGTCTAAAAGATACTCCCTGTCATAAGCTACTCCACTTTATATCACAGGCCATGCCCATTACACCAAAAGCCACACCCACAATGAAGCAAACCACTCCCATCACACCACAAGCCATACCCACAATGATGCAAACCACTCCTTACCACACTACAGGCCATGCCCATTACACCACAAGCCACACCCACAATGATGCAAACCACTCCCTACAGCACTACAGGCCACTCCCCATTACACCACAAGCCACACCCACAATGATGCAAACAAAGCTTACTAGATAATCCTTTCCAAGATTATTCAGTGTATCTCAAAAAATCAGAGTTAAGTTTACTGCTGCTGTTGCTGTGTGAGCTCTGTGAGCCAATCATGATCAGCTTTGCCCTTACTGTTGGACAGACAGTAAACAGTGTGCTGCATTTGTGAGAAATTAAACAAAAATGACTGAGGAGGAGAAGAGTTATCAAGAACTCACACTGGGTGATGCCCCTGCCCCCCTTTATGCTACATACCTCTCCTGCAGGGCTACGAGACACTCCCTAACAGGGACCACGCTGTGGGTTTTTGGCCCCAGGAACGCATATCATATCACCCCCCCCAAACCTGACTAATCCAATTATATCCCGAGTGTTTTACGGACCGGAATTATCCTAATTTTATCCCCCTTTATGGTGCCCCTGCTCTCTAAAACATGACAAGTCGCTCTCCGTAGAACTGCAGCCCACTCTCATATTGGTGTTCTAAAATAAGGATACAGCAGGCTTTATAATCTGATAATAAACAGGAAGAAAATTGACAACAAAAACAATACTTTTCGCACTCAAATATGGGAAAGATTCAATTTTATCACACTGAACATCTATAAAACACAGAGAGCATGTGGCCATCCGTCACTTTCGCCTGCTAAACCTGAATTTGCACTTTTTAACTGGCTGTACCTGCTTGCTTTGCCTCACAATTGGCCCTTGAAGCAGCAGAAAGACATGTCCCTGCTGCCCCCAATTCGTGTCCTTCCTGCTCAGACCTCTGGGCAGGACAACCACTAGCTCATCCTTTAACACTACAGGGTAAAGGGTCTGCAGTCACAAGGTCCGGGTGTTTAATGTCAGATCTGACAGACCTCAATCATGTCATCACCCGGGTGGGCCTGCACATAGCCCACATAGCGCTGCGTCCAGTATAAGCCACAAGAACATGCATATGGTTAAATGGCCTACAGCTCCACCTCCTTCATTACTTAAAGGTGCACAAGGAACGGTAGAAACATAAACAGAGAAGGTCGCCCCCTAGTGGACACGGGGTTATACTGCAGCCATTCCCGTCATCTGCTGGCCTCTTGGTAATTAATCCTGAGCACTGTGTGAGAGTGAAATCGGCATGATAATTTGTTCAGGATGCAGGTGAGCCTGGGGAGGGGTGGTGGGGCTTGACTGTACTCAAGAGCAACATCGACGCCCCCCCCCGCCCCCCACCCCCGGCAATCTCTCTGCTGTGTCACTGTGTACGCAGAGAGCTGGGACCCAGCAAAATAATAATAGTAAAACAAATGTAAAGAAAGAGAGAGGCAGTGGCAGCACACTGCACCCGGATGCAGGGCAGAGGGGGATGACAAGCGATGTCCTGAGCGAAGGCAGCAAGGTAAACAAGGCCGGCGCACACATGCAGGAGCACCCTGGAGCACGGAGGAGCACGGAGGAGCACGGAGGAGCACACAGGAGCAGGGAGGAGACCGGTGCTACTCACGGCCACCCCACGACTTCAGCAGGGACCGGATGCTGATCTCCAAAAATCCCGCGTCCTGCTGGCCGGCCATGGTTACCGCAGCGATGGAGAGCGCGAGGCCGGGTGAGGAGAAAGGGTCTGTGCTGAAGGCCGCCTGCTCTTCCCGAGCTCAGACACACACGCTGACACACACGGATACGTGCGCGCAGCCTTCTGGTGAGCCGGACTGCTGCTTTCTCAGTCTCCCTCACCTCCAGTCCTCCTCTGGTGTCCCTGACAATCGTCTCTCTCTCTCTCTCTCTCTATCTCTCTCCCCCTGCCCTGCTCTCTCTCCCTCTGCTGTATGTGTGTGCGTTTCACCGTGATGCGCAATGGGCCTGCAGCTCCAAAGCCAATCTCATCAGCGCAGGCGGTGGTTAAGTGGTAGCAGGGGTGACCGCAGAGGGAGAGGGTGGAGGAGGAAGAGGAGGAGGAGGAAGGAGGCCAGGGGTGAGTGCCTGGCGGATTGCTATGCTGTGGTGCCTGGGAATTGGGGTATAGTGTAAAAAATGTTTTTATCCAGAGGCACTACCACTTGTGCTTGTGGATTAGTGCCTTTACACGTGCTTGTTTTTTTTTTATGGGTACCTCTGCTGTGCTGTGTGCATTTGATCTTGTGCCTCTACATAATTCGTTGTGTTGATCGTGCACATATGCATATGTTCACATGCGGACGGCCACATTTTGTTTAATGTAAGAGTGGAGGTCCCTCTCCGCAGGTCGTCACGCCCAAGCTGAGCGAGTGCAGCCAGGCATCAGTGTGCTGTGGTTTGGGTTTGGATGACACAGCCAGCAATGTGGCCTGCGATGGTACGGGGCATGCTGGGAAAAAAAAAAAACATATCACTCCACCCCTGTCCCAGGGGATGCAAGGAAAGAGGAAGAAAGGGAAGAGATAAACAAACAAGCTGCACAGGCAGTCGACGTGCCTTGGCCAATGGCTTCCTAAAATAGGAGGGAGAAATGTAGAAATGACAGCAAAGGATTCTGGGTAATACTTATGTATTTCCTGTTAACAAATACTAGAATTTCTGAAATGGACAGCTGCAGCCAGGTGTTTGGACCAAGACTGGGCGTGACATAATTCACAGCCCCTGCTGACCACTGTACCCTTACAATACAGTACCCCTCCCCACCCCCCAGAATTTCCCTCACATTCATTCCTTCTTTAAAATGTAAAAACTTAAAAAGTGTAAAAATGCACAGCCATGTGCCTGCTGTTACTGTTAGAGGAGAGGCTTTGATCTTAACTAGGCCCTTGCCTTGTACCTATAACTGCCTTCAAAAACAAACCGAAAGGTGGCAAAACTGCTACGATATTAGTGTAGTTGCTAAACTAAGCATGAATCTGAATGAATCTGAGTAAATCTGGGAGAGAATATGAGCTACGGTCCACAGGGCTGAAAAGCAGCCATGGCGAGAGGGCCCTCATCTGCTTCAGGACACGATAATAAGCAGATGGTGACGAGTCTTACCAGGACTCAGATTTGGCCAATAACACGCAGGTGCCACATTGGATGGAGTCACACTGGTACGGCAAACCTGTCGGGGGGGCTGGACTAGTGACACGCCTCTTGGAACATCATTAGCCCCATCAGCAAACACATGACGCAAGACATAAAGGCGCAGGGGCCGAGCCCAAACACTTGGTCGCATCACTGACATCGGTTGGGCGTTTCCAACAGATTTCAAGCTCTAGTTAAGTTGGTAAGATGCTACAGAACTTCTCGGCAAAGACAGGGTAAAGCAAAGAGTACATAAATGCCCCTAAGATAAGCCACAGGTTCTGTTCAATGTGACACACCCACCTCTGTAACCAGTGACTTAGGAAGTCTGCCTCTGGTCTGGAATCTTCCAGGCTGGTAATGGTGCGATTAGAGATCAATCTGTCCTGCTCTGGAAGAGGTGGTGCTGAGTCAGCAGGAAGGTAGTGGTGGTGGGGGGGATCCTCTTTCAGCAAGCAACAAGCATCCCCCGAGGCATGCTAGGCTTACATAACTCCAGACCGTTTCAGAGCGTTTTTCTTCAGCCAGACCAATAAACAGGAAGGAGCTTAAGAGCTTAAGTAGTGGAGGGACCCACCCAGAGATCACGAGAGGTCCGGACAAGGGGACCAGCGTAAAACTTCCATTAAGAACCCATTACAAACGTCACGTCAAAAAACTTAGTTGTAAAAAGTTGGAAATGTTAAGCCCAGGAGATGAGGGGACAATGTCTCAGGTTTTCAGTTCTCTGCATGAATCTGACTCCAACGGGATTTAACAGATGAGACACAGTAAGATAGAGACATTAGCTTGAAAGACTGTACACAGGGTGAGAATCTGAGGAGAGGGGGTTGGGGTTAGGATTATATTATGGTTGACAGTAAAGTTAGGGATAGGGTTATATTTAGGGTTAAGGTTAGAAGACTTCCTATCTTCCATTAGGGTTGGGATGAGGAGGTTTGTCTTTTAAGGCTGAGGGGGACAGTAAGTTACTATGTGGACAGGGCTGTACAGCAAACCCTCTCACACCATGACAAGCCAAGAAGGCCTTGGTTCACTGAAACTCCTGCTATCATGATTTCAAAAAACACAGCAGCTTGTCACAGTTCAGCCAAGGGGACATATTTGGTGAGGGTGATGCCTTTGCTGCTACCGGTTAGAGAGCTCTACAGCACTACCTATTCTGCATGTTTCGTGGTAACGTCTTATCTCAGGCAGGCTGGAGCAGACCAGCATGATGCTTATGAAAGCGTTTCTGAGCTCACTGGGGAGTAAGAATGTGAGGCATGTGGCTCCTGATTCAACGTCTTACCCGCCATCGCTGTCTGGGCGGAGGGGGGGGCCTCCAACGTTGTCTTACTCTCCCACCTTCAGACAAAGATCTCTTTTCTGTCTTGCTCTCCCACCCTCAGACATACGTCTCTCTCTTTTGTCTTGCCCTCCCTCCCTCAAAAATATGTCTCTCTTTTCTGTCTTGTTCTCCCACCATTAGACATACGTCTCTCTTTTCTGCCTTGTTCATATGAGTTCAAGACAGGAAGTCCCTGATGATGTAACAAAGATACAGGCTGTACCCACCCCACCAGACTTTAGAGA
>JAODKN010000039.1:13871884-13887486 GCA_026774425.1 Petrocephalus zakoni | reverse complement strand
AGTGCTCAACTAGTTGGTTGAAACAAAATCCTGGTCTGGATTTTTACTTTCTGGACCTGAAATTGACACCTCTGCCAAAATGTTCCAGGTGCTATATGGAGTCTTTTTGCCAGTGGTATCATCGGTTGTTTACCATGACTTTCTGGACCTGAAATTGACACCTCTGCGTTTTGGCCACCTCTTGGCTTCCATGCGGCCATTGGAGAGACTCACCCAGAAAGATGCTGGTTGAGTACCCCTCAATGATGGGACGCTCCAGCCGGTCCGAGTGCAGCGGGAAGCAGACGCCATTACGGCCGTAGTAGTTGCCAAAGATGCCCTCGTCTAGTAACGGGATGACGGCGATGGCCGTGCCCAGCAGCCAGATGGAGGCCAGCATGCAGGCCGTCTGCCGCTTGCCCGGCCGCAGGTGGCTGAAGGGGAAGACGATGGCCAGGAACTTCTCCATGGTCAGGTAGGTGATGAGCATGACGGACACCTCGGAGGACAGCATGGCCAGGAAGCCCATGGTGCGGCAGGTGGAGCTCTCCATCCACAGCTTGGCGTTGCGGTTGTACTCCCCGCGGAACTTCACGTCGAACACCCCCACGAAGAACAGGTAGACCCCCATCAGGCAGTCTGCACCTGCCCAGATGTCAGGGAGAGTGCAGGCATGAGGCACAAATGAAAAATTAGACTTTGATGTTTCACAAGGCTGAGGAGGCAAGCCTGTGTTGAGGAGGACTTTATGGAATAGAATGTAGAATTTATGGAAATTGCTGGAAAGTGTACAATAGTCACATGCCAGCTGGGCTCTTCAGCAAGGCTCTTAACCCCCCCAAATCACTCCTGGGACGCCAGATAAATGGTCTGACCCCACATTTTGACCCAAGCTTTGCTCTTAGTTGTATATATATGTGTGTGTGTGTGTGTGTGTGTGTCTCAGAGCCTGATGGGATTTGTGAAAAGAAGAATTCCTGTGCAAATGGCAAATAAATGATCATTTCATTTCATCCATGAGGGCCAGTTTAGCACACGGAGCACAGATTATTTTTTGCCTGTAGAGGGCAGCATGGGGTTACAGATGTGTGTGCTCGAGGTGGGGGGGGTTAGCAAATGGCCAGATCTTGTCCAGCTTTCAGGTGAAAAGCTCATCCCATGAGGTGCGGCCACACACTGAGCAACACCTCAGGATGTGGAGTGATAGTTTTGATGTTATGCTGAGTTTCGAAATGGGCTCCAAGACGAGCCTGCCTTGGAGGACGACGGACCAAATTAATGGGAATGACCAGGGGCACACGGAGAGCTGCTCAGAGGGAGGTGTGCGAAACGGCACACTGTGGCCAGGGCTGCACATCGCGGAAAGCCGGGTAACTGTGGGCACCTCTGTTTACGTTCACTGTGACTCGACGGGCAGGACTCACAGCACAGGACTTTGATGCACACGGCGTGAAGGCTGTTCTCAGCCTGGATGACGGAGCGCATGCCGATAACAAAGAGGTTCCCGAAGCAGGTAATGAAGGCCATGACCCACACCGACACCCTCAGAATGACGCTGGCGAGAAGGTCTTCGATGGAGGAGATCCCATCCGAGTTGGGTTTGCATTTCCGCACGTGGGGAGCGTATGAGCAGTACTGAAACTTTTTAAAGTATCTGTGAGAGTAAAGACTATTTAAAGCAATATAGTTATCATACATTATTGTATATAATTTCTCAAAATAAACGCTAGAGAAGAATATCTAAGAACACTCTTTGCATCTTCCGAGCATAATGTATTTAAGAGTCTGTTAAGAGTCTTTGATTTCACACTCATACCTACATGTGGGAGAGATTCTTCATAGACTGGAACATTCTGGTTTGGATGTCTGGGATTTCAATGCCTTCCAGGCTTCTGATCGGAAATTTAGAAATACATGCATACATTCATATTCAAGATTCAAGGTTCAAGCACTTCATTGTCATTGTGGACCACAACAAATTAACGTTCATGACAACCCCAAAGGAATCGGACAGATGCTTAAATGCCCCTCCCATAGACAACGTTGTCCAGAAGAAGAGACTATTATTACCCAGGATTCCCCAGTGCACAACGGCCACAGTTATTATCACACATATTGGCATGATAAGTATTGACGGCTAATTGCACCTATTCAGTGAGAGATTATCTCAGGCTGACGGGATTCAACAGGTTTATGACTTTTGGGAAAAAGCTATTTTTTAGTCTGTTTGTACATCTGCGTATTGATCTGAAGCACCCCCCTGATGGGGCATATGTGTTTGTTATTAATGCATATTAATGCTGTTAAGGTATGTTAGGAAGATAAGGTATACACACATGCTGCTTATGAATGCCCTATGAATGCATTATGAAGGTCCAGTTAATGTAAAGCATTACTATATTATATATATTTATATATTTATTTAATATGTTGCTTTGGGACCTTGTAGTGTCACAGTTTATAAATATGTAATTGACAGGATCTGTATTAATTATAAATAATAAAAACAGGACGGAGAATCTAATGCACAATTATCCTTTGTTTTGATTTTCATGCTTCATGCCTTTGGGAAGGGGCTTCTTACTGCAGGATATACTGTATAAAATGGAAAAAATGATCAACACAGCACTCGGCGTACTCACAGGGATTGAAGTTGTGTGAGGGGATCAAACTGCTCGGGGTAGATGCGAACCAAAGGATTGTGGGATATATTTCTGTAAGCAGACAACAACGCTGCGCAATATAAAAACAATCTGCAACAGGAAAACATGACAATTACGGTTTTGTTAAATGTTTAGACTGGCTCGCCGAGATACATCTGGTACAGTTCTCTCCCAGTTAAAAAAAAAGTGTTAAAACATAAAATAAGACTGATTAAACGAATATAACTCACAGAGTCTGCAGAGATTTTAAGCCCCTGAAGATGCCGTTTGGAAGGTCAGTAATTTGGTTGCTCGACAAGTCGCTGAGCAGGGAGAGAAGAAGGTGTGAGAAGGTGAAATGCAACAAAACTTCTGCCATCAGATGTAGGACCACTTTGCAAAACACAACACAACACGACTTGAGATACTCATATAGTCATTTCCCGCATTTCAACACTCATCTGGATAAGCAGTTTCAAAGATTGGTTGACTGGAAGGACGGCTTATTCCTGACTTAAGGGTCATTGAGCGATGCTCTGAGAGCACCATTATTGTCTAGCGAGGCTGCGGGTTTCTGTTTGCCACATAAATATGTTCGAAATGATCACCTTGTGCTGTATGTACTATTTCATGATTAGCATTACATTCTACAGTTTTGCTACTTCAGTAAACAAAAATAATACAAAACAAAATGCTGATGATGGCTTCCCGCGGCTTCCTCGGAGGCACAGCGCTTCACGACGCGAGCGAGACGGTCGCAAACATGGTTTGCGATGAGTTATAATGCCGCCTCATTTTAACGACCCATTTTCTTTGCTTTTCCTAATGACATCTCATAACATCCACGACGATCCAAGGCACCACCAAGTCCGCCGTCTCGGAAAACGCGCAAAACAACCTTCCAGGCTGTTCCCGTCGCTCGTGTAAAAATAGGCAATATATATCAGTTCCTGCCTCGTCAGCCATGACCGGATTAAAAATGAACTGATGGGTGCATGTAAATGACTAAATCAGGAAGTAGTCCGCACGAATTTGTAACACTGAATAAAAAAATAAAGAAATTAGTTTTCACTGCAGGGCACTAAATGAGTTAGCACAGACCATCTAATGTTAGGTCATTATTATAAGATGAAAAGACTTGACCATGGAGGACAAAACGAGGCATAAGTAAACTGTCCAATGAAATCTAACAAAAAGACTTTAATGTCTCTCTAACTCCAAGACCTGCAAATACACATGGCTTGTTGTGGGAATAGTTATTCTCTATAAATCAAAATATATGAGATATGGGCCAAAATCTGCAGTTCTGGAACAAGAAATCTGTTAGAGACCAAACCAAACAACCATATTCTATTCATATTCCATATTCGTATTTCTGTACATTTGGCTATAACATCATGACTCATATAACATCAATGAGAACCGTTTCTGTCCATTCGTCACCACACTCAAATCCATAACTTAGTCAATGCCGTCTCACAGCGGGCAGAGTTCACTGTCTATGTTTTTAGACTCTATCGCAGAACACAAGCTCACACACGTACACAAAATCACACATGCATGTTTGGCTTTAGGAGGGAACCAAAGTAATCGAGGCCAGGCGCACACAGGGTTAGCACACAAACTCCACACCCAGAGAACCGAGGGCAAGATTCAAACCTGCAACCCTGAATGGCTGAGGTTATAGTACCAAATGAAACTTTACTTTACCCATAACAGATTTTTCCAAATACGAATAAGAAATTTTGATTAGGGTTTTGGTTATAACTATTTTGCGTTTAATTAGCCATCATGGGCATTACAATCATGATCTTCCCTTTCTAACGGGCCTGAATTCTGCACCTGTCCAGCCAGTATCTTAAGGCCGGCAGGGTGGGCTGGTTGGACTTACAGCTCTCCCAGGTCCTGCAGGGGCTGGAAAGTGTTCTCCTGCAGCACGCTGATGCTGTTGTCACGGAGAGACCTACAAGCAACAGGGCATCCCAAGGGTATGGTGTGAAGGTTCTGCTCGTGCAAAGACCTGCCTTCCACAGACAAGCTGCCTTATTCTGCTTACACTGGATCCCCCGTGCAACCTGTTACCATGGCAGCTAACTGGGGCATTGCAACAGTTACTATATTATAGTATATATAGTTTCTATATTATATATAGTCAACAGCATAAAGCATTTAAGTGCGCACTGCTCACTGTGTAAACTGTATGTTTACAGGCTTTTGGGGAGCTCCCCTCCACTTCTTGAGGGCTTATGGGTCAGTGTGACATCTTGCAGTTTTCCTCTGTGTGGTCCAGAGAAATGTGACATGCCGTTGATATACAGTATATATTTTTTTTGTGTTCTGTCAATGTGTGATGCAGTCAGCATCGCGAACCCCTGGCTCTCACCAGCGAAGGCCAAATCCTCTGAGGTATTAAATGGACCATGAGATCTTTTTTTATATTTTCACTCCAGCAACTCCAGCAACTTCTGCTCAACCTTTTCTACTACCTCCTCCCCCCACCCCCATCCAGAGGAAAGTCCTGTAGCACTTTAAAAAGTAAAACCAGGCCATACATTCTGTCCACCTCTGAAACTAATTTCCCCTTTCCACATCAATCTGAGATGGCCCTGTGCATCCCTGAAATTACGGCTCCCCGCCTACCCCCCATCTCCCAGTGAGATACGACGGCACACTCACAGGACGGTGAGTTCTTCGCAAGACAGCAGCAAAGAGCAGTTGAAGGTCTGGATCTGATTTCCCTCAAAGTCCCTGTGGTGGACGAGAAAGGGGCAGGGAGGAGGCTTAGGGGGAAGACAGGCACTAACAGTATATCGTTACCGTTATTCACTCAAACCACATTCAGCAAGACATTATCGTAACAAAGAACAATCCTTTTTACTTGTCCAAAATACATTACGTGAACCAGCCAACTGCAATGTAATGTCACACTAAAGGCACACTGTTGCTAAATATTTATTCAGAGCCCTGGACCAATTATGTGGGAAACTGCAGCAATATAAATGAATTTTGAAATTCATTACGGCCCGTCGCAACCCCTTATGGAGTGGCAATGCGTAAGAAAATGCATTGTACAAACAGACATATCTGTCTACTTCAGTGTCCAGGTGCTGGAACAATAATAATCCAAGCTGGTGACTGAGATGCTTCACTGGGCTTTCTGGTGAGCAGATCTCATGTTGGAGCATCAGGGTGCCTCCAACCAACTACAGTGCACCACTACCGTGCTACTCTCTATAATAGGGATGCCTCAAGCAAACCCAGCAAATGGCCAATACATCACACCACCTGACTGCTATACGGGGGCGTGTACAGGGCGGAGGCCACGGGGACACAGGCCCCAGCTAAAAGCTGATTGGTCCCTGGAATGCCCCCTCCCATATTACTCAATGATTCAAAACATATTATTGGGCAAAGATAAGGTTGACTCGTCAAGTGCCGCTGCTGCTGTAGTCTGCTGATGGGCCCCAGAGGGATAGAACGTCACTGAAAAACATGTGTTCCTAAAGCCTTTTCATATCAATACAGGACATAAAAAATAACACATCTATCCTCGGTGTAATTTAGGGTTTACCATGAATAACTATTTAGCCATTCAATGGTGGGTTTATGAAACCATAAAAATCGAGCATTTTTTAAGTTTGCAGGAACTTGGGGACGATGATTCATTCAGAAGATATTAATGATATTCCCAGGGAGTAATCACAGTTATGCAGGTTTTATGGGTGTGGAAAATCTCATTACGCAAGAGATAAAACACATAAAAGCTATATGTGAGGATGTAAGGTGTCAAACATCAGTCTTGGTTACCTGGTTACATACACAAACCCCTGCCTCCCCACGCTGGTGAAAAGGCAGACGGGGAAGGAGCTAGTCCTATGGCACCAGGAGTAGCGGGGAGATCCTCCTAGCAGCGCTAATAAACGGCTCAATAAATAGCAAAATCTTTCAAAGAGTAGTTATTTGTTTGTAAGTGTAGTTGATTGCATTTTAAAGTACTTTTTATTCTTAAGGAGTACTTAATTGGCTTGATTATTAGTAGTTTGTTTTGAAGTGTACGTAACTGGGTTCGGGAGTTGGTCGTTTGTTTTGAATAGTAGCTAATTGGCTTGATTCAATTCAATTTTATTTGAGTAGAGCATTTTTACAACATTACACTGTCTCAAAGCACTTTTCATTATCCCTGTCCAATGACTCCAGAGAGCAAGACAGAGGCAACGAGCTAAAACTCCATCCTCCTTGGGCCAGCAGAAGAGGCCAACTTAAAGATGGGATTTGTACGGTCTGATTTGTTATGTCTGGGTGTAAATGAGATTGATGAGTAGTTCAATAGTGATGCTGGTAATCGAGGGAAAGACATATAGGAAGTGACAAAGTGGCCAGTGGGTACCAAGGAAATGACTGAGACCCCTAGCATCAGGCACTTAGTATATGTATATGAAGCGAAACACTGCTGAGTGAGAGAGACTTACAGCCAATTCAGTGCAGGCATATGGTTGCAAAACCTGGTCTCCGGGAGCTGCTCTAAGGATGTGTTCACCATTGACCTGTGGGGACCACAAAGACCATCACTTTGCACCATGTGACAAAGAAACCCATCCACCACCTACACAACGCGGCATTTCTAAATTCACAAAACGGCCAAAAAGAGGTAGAATTTTCTGAGATGCTGGAACTAACACATCTGGCACCAACAATCACAACATTTGAGGTTGAAGTTGGCCTTCACCAAATAACCCAAACTTGCCCAGCCATAAGGACACATACACTAAATAAAATCCACTTTCCCCAGTGACTGTAGCAATGAAAATATCAATGGTAGTAACATATATCTATGGTCCCTATGGAGAGAACAGTCATTGGCAGAACTATCCCGGCACATAGAAAATCAAAGGGGTTAGGGTTAGGGTTTGAAAGGGAGAAGCCTGTAGTGACACGAGGAGGAGAAAACGAGCACGAGGACAAGGAACTCATGAACAGAGGAGAGAGGGCACACACAAAGGCGGAAACGAACAAAGAGTGTAAGTACAATGCGGACTCGGGAGGGAAGAAGGCGGGGTGGCCATGACAGCGGATTGGAAGAGTGGGCATGAAAACAGTTTGTTTTGATCTGTTGCCGGTTTGTTCTCCGGAATACAGAGAGAGGGTGATGCATGAGTGCTGCAGACATACATGAAAGAGGTCCTCCAAAATCGGAGAGCTGCATTCATGCAAGGTGCTCTTTCCGATGATTATGCAAGTCTGCCGAAAAACAGTATATTACATATATTGTACGTAGATAAGACCAGGAAGTTGGGTCAGAAGTCACTTGCGACAGTGGACAGCAATGCACGGGCTGATGGGTGCATGGTTATGAATCAAATAAGAATATTTGAATAATATTCAGGTAATTTGTGGGCAGGCCTGTAAAAATGAAATTTAAGCACATGAAGCAGGTTGTGCATTGTTTTATCTTAATTATTATTAACATTCGAGTCAGGCTGAATTATAAACATGTTTTATTTCTATTTTTTAAAATAAAAGGCTTATGGATTTCGAGAATAAGTAATATTTTGGTTATAGCCTAATGTAGAAATATTTGAGGTTTAAGCTCACGGATACCCATGGGTTGAGTCTGTCATTGTCATGCAGCGATTTTACAGAAAAACAAGACTAAAGATGCATAAAAAGCAAACCTGGCAACCATGCCTATCTTTGCTACTGCTGCGGTACGCAGTGTGCGTGTTTGCCGTACAGGTGGGGGCATTGCTGACAGTGCATGAAGGTGATCTGGTGGCTCAGCAAATGGAACTGTAGCCTCATGCCACGACTGCGTGGAGTGTGAGTGTTTTCCCCATGCTCTCCTGGAGCCGAGCCCTGGCCAGGATACTCACAGGAAATACAGGGACTTGAGGCCGAGGAACGTGTCCTGCAAGACCCTCTTCAGGGGGTTGTCGTCCAGGATGCTGGAGATGGAGAGGGAAGAGACGAGAGGGAACAGGCAACCTCAGTGGAATCGCTGGCACTGGCTACCAGGCACTGACTTCACCTACATCAGGGTCCACAGGACATGTTACATGACCACCAGTGACATTACCCTGAGCTGGAAACGAACTCTTTCCATTTACTTCAGAGCCTCACAACCTCTCTCTCGCTCTCACAACCCTTTACAGCCTAATTTTATTGATCTATACTTAATTAGAGTAGCGTCTACCAATCCAGTCCTTTGGGACCCACAGTCAGTCCATGTTTTGCTCCCTCCCAGCTCCTTGCCAGACAGTCCACATGGATTGGGGAACACTGAATTAGAGCACTAGCAGACGTCACACCTGGGCATATTAATTGGAAGGGAGAGGTGAGCTGATAGAATGACATTAGATCATTTTCTCTCTGGGCAAATTTTCAGGATATTGCACAGCATAGAAAGGTGTCAGAGAGGGATGTCTACACTAGTGTGCAACAGGCATGTAACTTGTTCAAACTCAATTTAATTCAAACCCAGGCAATCTGTATTTTACAGTGATTTATTCTGTCTTTAAGTACTGGGTCTCTCAGTTGGTTTTGCTGAATTCGGCCTCCACCGATTCAGTACATTTCGGTGGAGACTTCATCAGAGGTATGGTGGATGCGGATAACTTTTCAATACAACTATTTTTCTTTATTCTGCAGGTACCAGTCTCTCCAGTGACTTACCCAGCTTACGAGATTACCCATTTGTTCAGGCACGTAATTACTGAAGCCAGATAAGTCAAAATTAATTTCTATTGCAAAAAAATTTTACACTCGTCCCCCCAACTCCACCCTACTGTCTGAGCTGCTATTTGGAGTTCAATGAAAGCTTATTATATTGGCCCCCCAACCCAGACCAATCCGATTTCGGTTTCAAATGTTTTAGGACCCCAAATGTTTTAGGACTCTCCCCCCCACCCACCATTATGTCACCCGGAGACCTGCATGTGGGTTTGTATATAAATCCCAGGTCCAACTCACAGCCAGTACAATTTGTGGAGGTCGCTGAACACACCAGGCCTCAGCGATGTTATATTGTTCTGACTCAGGGACCTGTGAGAGAGGGTTAGGATTAGGGTTAAGGTTAGGATCCTCTTTTCTTGAAGTCAGTCAAATATTAAAAGACACCATCATAATCCCCAAATTTTAGCCCCCCCCCCCAATCCAAGAAACAAAGTCACTCCTTCTCCCCTGTCCCATTCTTTCCTAGATTAAGAAAACAAATATATGTTCAATGGTCCCTTCTCAAACTTCCTCTTTGCACCCCGGGATGCAGACGTTTCACAGCGCCCTCCTCCACAAGATGTTCTGACAGCTATCTTATGGAAAAGCACCAGACGGCCGGTCCAGAGAAACTCTCGAGGGGGTTTGAAATGATCTCGCACACAATGAAACATTACAAATGTGGGTGTGTGAGCTTCATTTTGACCACATTTATACTCCCATCTTGTAGCTCCGACTGAAACTGGACGGAGTCCCCCCCCCCCCACACCGTTGGTGGGGTCTGTTAATTTATAATGAGATGAGAGAACCTAAGAAAGTGTCACGATCCGAATCGGAATTTATGCCGGTACACGGGTCCCCCGGCGGACCGCAATTCAACCCTTTACCTAATAAATCTCATTTCCTAACATCCTCAGAACTGTTTTTTTCAAACCCATTAGGGTGATATAATGATGAAAGGATTTTTTTTCCCTAAGTAGCAGCTGGAACCGGTCTGCATAAGTAACAATGAAAAAACACTATATTAAACTTACAAAAGAAGTGTGCTAGGTGGGGTGGGGGGGGGGTGAGTCCTGCAGGTTAAGTGAAGGAGAAGATGAAGTACAAGTCAAGGCAATACTCACAGCTTTCGGAGCTCCTGCAGTCCTCTGAACGCCTGGCCGGACACAGTCTGTATCCCATTGTTCTGGAGGAATCTGGTGTGTTAAAAAGCATCCCATAATTGCTAGTATGTATTCTGCCGTGATGCAATATATTCTGAAGAAGAATTAAAGTACAAATCTACCCTAATTTTTTATTCCGAAAAGAAGAATTTGAACACGAAGCAGCCCTGCCGCATTTACCAAGATTATAAGTCTTTGGTCTAACCTAACAGATGAAGGCTCAAGTGGCAGAATGGAGCACATTGCAGTAACCATGACTAATTTGCTATCTCCATTGCTCCAACAAAGTGTCCAACTGTTAAAAAATGCGCAAATTATATGGCTAGATGCGATCAGCTAGCCAAAATCAGCAGTGCGGTGTTGACTTAGAGCATGAGTCCGTTAATGGGCTACAAGCTTGACTTACCCAAATTAACCACAGGGGGCCTGCTTCTGATCAGGGCCTGTACCTAAACTCCCATAGCCTGTTTTTAACTGAGCAGCACCTGACAGCAACCAGAGAGCGACCAGCATCTTATGTTTCATTCACAGCCAAACTGTGATGCGACTCAGACAGATGAAGTTTCCCGCTCCCCAGAGGGGTCCCGCTCTTGGCCAAGCAGGCTCTGTTTCTGTCGGTCTAAATCATGATTTGGACCATACTGGCACTCTTTCTGTTTGGACCGATTCTCATTACAGCCGCTTTGGGGCCCTTTTCTGTTTGGATGAGATGTTAATTCTAAACAGGCTGAATTCAAGCCAATTACTTACCGCCTTGCAGCCGTGCTGAGAATGAATAATGTTTGCAAAGATCGATTCCCCTTTGTTTTATGACAGCTCTATATTAAAATCTTTCGCAGTATGCTCAATTGTTCATTGCAGAATTTTATGCTGTCATAGTACAGGGTAATTAAAATATCCAAAAACAACAGCAAGCAACACAACACAACCCTCATATTACATAACGTTTACTGCACATACTGATGGGTCACTGTTTTTTGCCCCCATTTTTTCAGGGCACATATTATCTGCATAGACCTGCAAAGCACCCGGAACAGAAGCACCCACCACTAAAACATTCATGTAAATGTTCTGTCCCTGTGCAGCTTTCAGTGGTACTGATTGCTTTTTAGAGGCGGCGTGCGACTTGGCAGGCCCTGGGCAGAAGGTCACAGGGTCGAATTTCGTGGTTGGTAGAGTGCTCTTTCAAAAAATGTCACTTTGGATAAAAGCAAAAGAAAAATGATCCAACTATTTCCAAACAAACAATCCATTGCCTCCACTGCGTATCCAGTGTTCCTAAAGACTTATGACATACTTCACTAAATTGAAACTGACCGAAAGTTACGGTACAAGCACCAGTGAAACTCCTTGAATTAGTGAGAGCCAGAGGCAAACTGACACGAACGCGTGTTGTCTTTAGTCAAGCCAGAGCAAAAGAAATTCTCTTGACTGCCTGTCTTTCGCTGTCAGAAACTAAACACTCCCTCTGAATTGCAAGCTACGGGCACGCTGGCATCGGGAGACTTAATATGCAGGAACTCAGACGTCTGCCTGTTTCAATCCTGCATGAGAGTGAAGACTGTTTGCGGCGGGGAAGAACAAAGTGAAACAGCCGAGGGTGACAGCATGAATCACGCCGACCTCGGGGGCCCCTGCCTGTCCTTTAAAATCCCAAACATCAGGTCCAAAAGACATGGGAACACCAACACACCCACAGCATAGCGCTGCGCCGTCTCCCCAGGAGAAAGCGGCCCGCCCTTGCCTCAGTGGCACGCCCACCCATCCTCTCCCCCAGTACATTATCATCGAGTGGGGGCTTCTGCTCGCCGCTGAACAACGAAATGGGAGTCTGGGCTAGAAGTCTGGAATGGCCCTTCAAATAGCCCATGACCTAAAAAAAAATAAATGAATAGATAAAAAGGGAAGAATCTATTGTATGAACTTCAAGTGAGTTTCTCATAAGAAAAAAGAAAAAAAAGAATGGAAAAGCCAGCCAGCATATACTTTTCAGAGAATGCCACCATCTGCAGGAAACCCAAAAGGCGTGCATAAAATCGGGGGCCACAAAGGGCAGACCATGCGTGCTCCGCTGCGGTGATTCATAGAGCTGCAGCTTGTATGTCATCCTTGCTTACCTCTCCCGGCTGAATGACCTAATGATGTAAATATGAGGCCACGCGGACACGGTAGCTGCAGACCTGCTCTTCCAACACTACACCTAGTGCATGACTCCCCCCCCCACCAGGCCACCCCGTGACCCCCAGAACTCCTGCACTCTCACCGACACAGTGAGCTCCAATTCTTTCACCTGTGCGCCTCTATAGTGCAATCTGGGAGAGTGCACCTTTGCACGAAGCTGGACACGGAACTCCTGTGCACGCAGCGGGTAACATCACCATAGGACAAGCTGCCATCAGGAAGCCATACTTTTATGTTGCATAATTTTATATTCTTAGTGTTAGGTGTGTTGCCCCCCCCCCAAGCATGCCCATTCATACTCACAGTCTCTGCAGTTCTGAGAACATGGAAAAGGCTCCGTCCTGCAGCGTTCGGATTTCATTACTCCTGAGGGATCTGCTCACAGACACAACCCACAAGGTGACTGTTACAGCAGAGAGGAAGACGTCTCTAAAGTTCTACTTTTGTAGGAAAAAGAGAATCTCACATGTATCCAAGATATTACGGTTAACGGATGCTAAAACAAAAAACTGAAATAAAATGAGATACGAAAAAACTACAACAAAGTAATGATTAGTTTATGTTTAACTACCATTAATAATTCCTGAGACATGTTTTGAGGACATTAGTATGTACTGTGCCATGTATACATACAGGAAACGTAGTACTAAAAAATCCAAATCACAAGACTTTATCATGATTTTCTTTAGATTAAAAGAGTTTTTATACAAGCCATATATATATTATATATATATTCATTGTTTTTATTCATTCTGCTCAGGGTCATGAGATTTATTTTAAGATGAATTAATCTTTTTCACCTTCCGTGTTCAGCCTGTCTGATGAACACTTGGCTCAGAGTAAAGTGGGCTGTTAATTGTTTTACTTCTTTTTCTTCTGAATCACATCATCCCTCCCTCTCTATCTTAGACACTCGCCCCTCATGCAGTCTGGTACTCTATTCATGCATGTTCTTATAAGAACAAAAATCACTGTTATCACAATTAGATTGTAATATCTTCGTTGAAACAATGGCAACCCCAATGAAAGTCTTCTGCTTGTGCCAGCGGACTGCCATAATATATCCTCAATCAAAGAAGCAACATGACGTATAAAACTGATTGAGCAATTCATAATCCAATGAAGATGAGCGCCTGCATACACATGGTCCTCCGCAGAGCACCGATAAACCTTAAGTGAGCTGGTAAGCGGCAGCTTCCGTGTTCTAAGAGAACGTGTTGTACAGCATTTCTCGGAGACTTACAGCGAAGTCACATTGGCCGACACCACTGGTACCTCCTTAAGCTTCAAACTGACACAGTGGAGACTGGTCTCAATGCAGCTGCAGTGCTCTGGGTACTGCTCCAGAACTTTGGGAAAAGAAAAATGAAGACAGGAAAGGTCATTAGGGATTATGAAAGGAGCTAATATCCTTGCTCTAAGTAACGTTGACTCATGCTGACCAATTTCTTTATCTAAGATTCTGGATCACGCATGCGCACGTGATAAGTTGCTAACATACATACACAGATGGCGACCCACTCACAGCAATCTCTGTGAAACTCCAGAGGAGCCACCCTCTTGATGGTCTGGTCGAAGAAGTCAGCCCACCCGCTGTTGTCACCTACAGGATAGAGATACCCACTTCACATAAGGACACAAAGCAATGAAGCAGTTTGATGCCTTTGCTATATTTTGCAGAGTATCCAAGGTTTCACAGCAAAGATGCTCTTGTCGACCAGGCAGTAAGGTTTTCCCGACAGAAACGCCATTTGACGGGAATTAAGACTAACGGTGTACATATGGTTTCATTCATCAGCATCGTCTTCTACAGCTGATCAATATACTCTCCCTCTTCCAAGATACAAGTGGCGCGCCATCCTTACCTGCAAGCTGAATGTCTTCCCTGGTTCATTACTGAATTATTATTATTGTTCTGGCTGCTCTTATCCCACTTATAGTAAATTCCAGGTCTACAGTTTGAAAATGGCCGGCTGCATCACTTCACATGGGCTGTGTAAACTTGCAAAGCATTGTACTCAGACCCACAAGATGATTTTACAAGTGCTTACATTGATCTGAAATAACCCACTATTCTTAGTTTTTCCACTTGAGTGGGCATTAGAGCGCTTAAGGAATACAACATTCAGCACCACCGCCAAGCTTACTGTGCTAAAAATTTTAACAGCTTGTATGGGCAAGTGGAAATAAAATAAATCAACTTCTGTCAGCAGAGAAGAAACTGCAGAACATTTTTAATCGCATTTGGAAAACAAGTTGTCACGCCCCCCCCCACGGAATACCTAGTAGTGAATAAGAAGACCAGGCAAGGACCAGGCTACAAAATGGACTAGGCAAGGACCAGGCTACAAGATGGACCAGGCAAGGACCGGGCTACAAGATGGACCAGGCTACAAGATGGACCAGGCTACAAGAAGGACCAGGCTACAAGATTCCCATTCACCCCTTGCTTGGTCAGCCAGCTCCAACAGGGAATCACAGCCACCCCTCCTCTCCTGAGCTTGCCTCTACACTCGTCTTCCGGGATCCCCATTGCCATACCTGACCTACTGCATTTCCCTGTGGTTTGCCAGTTGTACTGCAGGAGAAAAAACGGCGCTGCAGAGGGTAATTAAGTCAGCTCAGAAAATCATCGGATGTGCTCTCCTGTCCTTAGAGGATCTTTACAGGTCCCACTGCTACAGAAGAGCCAGCAGCATCCTGAAGGACACATCACATCCAGCACATCACCTCTTTGAACTGCTGCCCTCAGACAGGCGGTACAGAGCAATAAAAGCTTGTACAAGCAGACTGAAAAACAGTACTTATCCTGGGGCTATCAGTGTCATTAACAACAGCTGAAATGATCATCTGGTCTGTCTGTGAATCCTGTTACTGTGCAATATGGCGCCTGTACTGCGATGCAGGGCTACCTCATCCCCATGTGCAA
>JAODKN010000039.1:13845021-13864708 GCA_026774425.1 Petrocephalus zakoni | reverse complement strand
TCTTTATTAGACTCAGTTATATACCTGCCTATGTTTGACCCCTTGTGGCCCCTTTGTATTTGGTTAATAAAAGCTACTAACTGCATCCCTCATGCCACGCAATTACACTAGGAAAGAATGGCACCCGCAGGTTAATGTGGCTCATCCGCATTGGGGCCAGAACCTTAAGCTAACAAGTCAGGCATCATACCACTGTATGTGTAACCCCCACTCTCCAACACCAGTCACTGGGCTCTCAAATGTCTCACTGAGGGAAAACATCCATTATCAATAAAAATGTTACTGTTCATTTGCCTCCAGTACTATCCATCAAAAAAAAAAAAAAAAACATGTACGCACAAAAATCATCAGACATGATGAGGACTACAGCTCAGGCGATCGTGTCTAAGAGGCGCGCCTTGTGTCGTATTTCATTCTACCCTTGTTTTTCTATTACTTACTAAGTGTTTTGTCCATCTTATAAGTTGTGTGCGAGATGAATTATGTGAGTCAGTTCTTAATCAGGCCATGCCGCCTTCACCCTCTTTTCACTGCCAAGTTTTCACTTGGTACTTTTACTGATAAGAAATAAACCTCTATACAGTTTATGTGGGGTAGACAGCAGGTGGGAGGAGGAGCCGTACTGGGTGTTCTCATCAGAGTATCCAAGGCCATGAATAACAAGTGGCCATCCAGGTTATGAATAGATCTGCAAACAAATTGTGTTTGCAAATATCAATCTATGGTGCTTGGGTTTTTTTCATACTTTATATTTGTGGAAGGTACACACTTAAACCTTCTTTCATACCCCTTTTTTATACCTATGAATTCACTGCACAGATTAAGCACAGGCAATGCATCACAGCTAGCAATTCTGGGGCAAAAATTGCCCCACCGAGCGAGTGAGATAGTCTTCCTTTGCAGGGCTTAAAACACATGCTGGGAAGAATCCAGAGAGAAGGAAAGGGAAAGAAAGTTGTGGATGCCTGCTTCTGCAGGTTGAAAGAGGAGCAATTGTTGCCTGCTACCTGCTAAGGGGAATACTGGAGGGTGACCACCATGAAGGGACGTCACCTCAGGTCAGACTCTCCTTTTGTAAAGTGTCCCCCTTATTCCCTCAGTAACCTTTGTCCATTGGAGGGCTGTTGTCTGTACCCTTGTCTTCCGAGTCTCCTATGCCTGCCACAGGTACCGGAATGGATTGTCATAGCCTGTTGGTTAGGTGATCTATGACTTTATTGTCTATCGTATAACTGTCCTCTAGTTAAATTGTCCTCTTCATTCAAGTTGAAGTGCGGGAAAAAATATCAATTATAAATGATTTTGCTATCATCTGTCATCACCAAAACACTGTCATGTTGCTTTTATCAGAAACAGAAGAAATGCACAAACACATTCCATACTTTGATGGATTAAAGCTGTCATCTACAATGCATTACATGCATAATGTATTTCAATGGTCAGTATAATAATTAATAAGGCATTACAGCGTCTTCCACTGAGAGTCACAATGATATGTCCTTTATTTGCTCTCTGAAGAAGTATGACTGCAGGTACATTGGAATTCTACCCCAGCTTGGTCTGCATAGCTTAGGTACCGCAGCACAGGGTCAGCAAACGTGCGGCAGTCCTGGAGCTGGGGGTTAAGGGCATTGCTCTAGGGCCCACAGACATATGACTGCTCTGCTGAGGCCCTCCAATCACTGGCACAGAGACTTAGCCCACTGAGTGGCTCACCACCCCCCAGCATTATAGTGTTGATTATAATACTTGCTCCAATGCTCCAATGAAGCTCTCATCGATAATGCACTATACTGTAGATACCTTCATAATGCATTAAACAGGTTGGTATAAGAGTTAATAAAGCATTACATCATTTTCTATTGACAGTCATAACATAGTGTTGTTTGTAATACTATATAAACTCCAATGAAGATGCATTGTAGATAACTTCTTGATGCATTAAAATGGTCGGTACAAGATTTAAGGATGCTTTGTACTGCATTATGAAGGTATCTATAGTACATTATAGATGGGACCTTCATAAAGCAATCATGATGTATAATAAACATTGCAATAATGTGTTATGCCTTTCTATACATTTTATACATTTAAAGCTATGTTTATAATACTTTTGAATGCATTATAATAGGTGTTATGAATGTGCTAATTGATTCTTACAGACATGGTATTCATATAAAGTCACCTATTCTTTGTAATGTTTCTGCAGTGTGTTGGAGTTGGAATATTTAACAAGCAATCAAGGTGCCACACCTCATGTACGGCAGACGACCCAATCGAGCCAAGCATACCGTGACCACTGGCAGCTACTCCTGTATGAATTCCACACCAGCGTGATGCCACAAATAAAAAAGAAAATGCAGTCCCCATAGCCGAGTAGCCTGGACTGCACTTCCTGGTGGGGGGGCATCAGCGTGAGCTGACGGGAAAGGCTTCCCGTTGACCGGCCACATTGATCCATGGATAAGGGCGACTACCAGTGTCAGGCTAAGAGCAGCCCCTATCAAGCACCCGTGGAGGTCAGGCGGGAAGCATCAGCGACTTACTGAGCAGCTTCGCCATGTCTCCATCTGACAGGTCCACTGAATTCAGCTTAATGCTATTGGTGCACTGGGCGACACAAGCCTTTTACAGCAACATAATGGCCCGGAGACGGGGAGATAGCAAGAAATTCCACTGACAAAACAAGTAAAGGCAGTTAAAAGAAAACTGCGCGCTTTTCTGATTCAATAGACACATAAAACACTTCGGGTTCAATTTAGAAACTTGTGGATTATGCAGTGACTATTCCTTCCCTTTTCATACATTTTTCATGTAATTGTGGCTAGTAGGAAAAATAAATATTTAAAGCGCCGTGCATACATTGTCCTCGCCGCCGAGAGGAGTACTCCGAATGTTAATGCCAAGTCTCTGTTGCGTTTTCTCCGCCTTTCGCTTTATTTGATCAACCTTGGCAGCAAATTCCAAAATAAGTAAGATAAATCACCTCGTAATATTTTATATTGTGGTAGGTTAGCACCCTGTCTTGGGTTCGTCCGTGCCACCAGAATAGGCTCTAGTCCCCCATGACCCTGCATGCGACATGGGGCTATGTAAAATGGATAGATAGGTGTTTTACAGTATTTATTATAACCTGGAAAAGAGAACTGGTGAGGCTCTCTTATAATTGTGGTCCTGTCCATGACATGCCAGTAGATAATTCCTGAAATATGTAACCATTTAAACATCCCTTTCATTACAGCATGTAGAAAATTGGAGGCATTCTATTTCAAAGAATAATGTAATAGTTCTTATTGTGCCTTAATAATAACAACAACAAAATCTGGATGAATGTTGTCTAAAGGTTTGCTCATTGGTCCAATTGCTTTAATATTATCCGTCAGTCACATTTCCATCCAAATCTTTGTCAAAAAATGTAGTCCTTCTAATTTTCTGCCCCTTTGATGTGCTCATAATATTCATATAATATATATTATAATACTAAACACTATGGGAATCTTTGGCCCAGCCTCCAGGATAAATTCCGTACCCTCCAAAACCCTGAATTGGACAAGCGGTTACAGAATATAGATGGAAGGATGGATGGATGGATGGATGGATGACATTTTTCTTTGGATTTCATCCATCTATTCCCCCCTTCATTCCCTCCTCCTCTTTCATGATGTCTTATATGAAGCATACTGCCTCTTTCTTAGGGTGGACGGTGGATCTAACCGTGTAAGCTGTAAAACTAGGTTTGTGTGGGTATGTGATTCTCAATTTTCACGTGACAAAATTATATATATACAGTATATATAGTGTAACCCCCAGTCTTGCCTTCTTTGTTACTGTCTGTAATATATGCAAAATTGTGTAAGTTAAATGGCAAAATAAATCAGAGGCATATTTGATAAGCAATATTCACTTAAGTGTCATAAATATGTCACTGTGGATTGATTAGAAGCTGTAGCTTGGAACTTATCCAAAAATTCCATTTACATACATTTGTCAACTCTAAATAAGGTTTCAGAAAAACAGTAAGTTATGGTAAATATTTAGAATGTGTATTTCTGCTTTTATTTGTAGAAGTTTATAAAGAGAGCAAAACAACGATACCTGAAATCCAGGCTCCTATTTAGTTCATTCTTAATACACTGATCTTTAAATCGCTTCTCAATCATTACCAAGGCATAGGAAGTAACTGTGTTTCTAAAAGCCAGAGGTGCAGCAAGGTTTGACAAATTCCTTTTCATTTAGTAAATTTGTTTTTGCTTGTTTTTAATTTCAGACAGAATATTCCAAGCATCACTGTTTACTGAAGTTTACCCAAAAGAAGATAACTTTTATTATACTTAACGGATAAAATCTGAAAGTATCCCCAAAAACGTGACAGTATTTTAATTAGACTTTGCTGCACACTGTTGCTTGATACCTGCAGCGCTGCAGGTTTGAGTCCTGCCCCTGCTGTTTATGTGGGGTTTGCTTATTCTTTCCTTATTACATGGGTTTACTAAAAGTGCTCTGGTTTACTCCAGGGATCCAATGACATGCAGCTACTAGAGCCTCTAAATTGCCTGTAGTGTATGACAGCAGCTATGTGAGGGGGGGCTACCCTACAATGGGCTGGCATCCCATTTAGTACGTGCCCCTGGGTTGATCGCTATGATGTTTCCACTATTTTGCTGTTACGGTACTCATGAACAGCAGTATTTTTGATGTGGATATTTTAAAGACACCAGAAACAAAAGTGTACAGCATGTGACCATGTGAGGCTCGTGGAATAAAAACCTTCCTTCATTCTGGCTCCACACTAAATAATAATAGTTGAATTAGATCAGAAACCTGTTCTTTTTTCTGGCTCACTGTGCTGGTGGAAAAATTGCATATTTGGGAGAAAAGAAAAAATAGATCATTTTCTGTCAGATTGCACAGTTATGGAGTTTATTATAATATAATAAATGGTTCCCCCAATGTACTACTGAAGCCCATCTTAAGTGCCTTCTGTCCACATGTGCTGTGTAGGGCATAGAGCAGTGTTTCCCAATCCGGTCCTCAGGGAGCCACAGTCGGTCCGTGTCTTTGTTCCTTCTGAGCTCCCTGCCAGACAGTCCACATTTTTGCTCCCTCCCAGATGAGGACTGTCTGCTGGTTCCCAAGGACCGGACTGGGAAACGCTGGCGTAGAGCATGTCAGGTGTAGGGCATGCAGCTTTATTATCCAGGGTGAGAAGATTCCTATCAGGGTCGTTTTCCTGCTTGTGTTAGGCGACAGCATTAGAAGTTTGACAAAAACCTCTTAAAAGGAAAAAAATAACTTAAATAACTGTCCCAAGAATGCACTCTTGAAACCAGAAACATTAAAACTGTAAATTCTGGAAATTTCATGCCTGTGTGGAAGAATGGTGTGCTCAACAATGGTCTGGTGCCTCATCCTAGGTTGTTCCCTACCTTGCGCCCATAGCCTCTGGGATAGGCTCTGGAGCCCCCACAACCCTGAACAGGATAAATAGTTATGGAATGGAATATGGGTATGGAAATGGAATATGGATGCAATAAGGAAATTTTAGCATTCTCGCATCCTTAAGAGCAGAGGCTGACCCAGAACTTTACCCAGCCTAAAACTGAGCTCTCTGATAGATTCCAGCTCAGTTCAGCACAGCCCCACAGCAGGAGTCTTCACCACTACTGTTCCCAGTGCCTCCCACTGACATTATGCTTGAGTATTCCTCTCCCACAAACAGGCAGCTGGGCCGCTTAATCGATCCCATGGCTTTTAATGACAGCGCACTGAGGGGAAGAATAATTGCCAAGATTTCTCAGCAAGTAGTTAATATTCAGAAGGGCAGCCATTCATATTTCCCCGCTAAAGTACGGTTCTGTAACCGGAGACTGGTATTTGAACTAATCAATTTTTCAAACCGCCATTTGAAGCTAAGTACCTTACTCACTTGCTAACCGCATCACCAGCCGCTGCCAAATAATGGGAATATCTGTCAGTATGGGAATTCTGCCTCCTACAGTATTTTGGTTTCTATGAATTTACTATGCTCATATTTTATTGTTTTATAAAGGTATCTTGAAACCGGAGTCAAATTTAGGGGGCTGGGGTCCCCTAAGCTAAAGTCATTGTTGGGGCCCTACCTACAGAATAAAATACTGCTGGAACAACCAGGAAAAAATTAGTAACACTTTATATGAAGCCCATATTCATTGTAACACATTCATAAACTACTATAAACATGGCTATAAATATCTATAAAAAGCCATAACACAGTATAGCCATATTTCTCATGCGTTATGAATGTCTCATCTCATGCATTATGGTAGTTAGTATAGGATGCTTTATGCTGCATTGTGAAGGTATTTACAGTGTCTTATAGATGAGACATTCATAGAACATTCAAAATGCGTGATACATATGGCTTATAATGAATGCATATAATGAATGAATGAATACCAAGTTATTACTTATGTTAAAAATGGAACTCAATTATTATTTTTCTTTAAATTTTAAATCTGATAAATTTGCTACTACTTACCAAAAGAACTTTTGCCTGAACCACATATGAACTAGAACAAAAAAAAGGCGAAGTTGCTCTTGGGAGGCCGAAAAACTACAACCCCCCCCCACAGCAGGCTACTGCCAGAGCGGGAAAAAAGTGGGAAATGTCCTCCCGGCCCCGACTGGCGACCGAGCAAAGCTCAGGAGCAACTGTCCTTTCCGGCAAGCAAAGGAGACTGAGGGGGGACATGATCCAGGTTTAAAAGATTCTAACAGGACTGGATGCTGTTCAACCAAACAGTTACTTCAGCATTAGTTCAAATACGATAACTCGTGGCCATAGGTGGAAATTAGCGGGAGAATATTTCAAACTGAATTTGAGGAAGCATTTCTTTACACAGCGTGTAGTTAGAGAACGGAATAGTCTTCCTGTTAGTATAGTGCAGGCTAAAACCTTGGGTTCCTTTAAATCAGAGCAAGATAAGATTGTAACAACACTTAATGATTTTATGAATGCATTATGATGCATTATGAAGCTATATGTATTGTAGTATAATGATGGCTTTAAGTAAAGTGTTACCAAAAATTTTGGGCCGCACTGCAACTCGGTTAGCCAAGGTTAGCCCAAGCATAAGTCCAGCCTTGCTTGAAACTATGCAGAGATGGATTGTAAATAATGCTAAATTGTCATTCAGGTTCACCTTTTTGAAACCAATTACCTAAACCTTAACGCCTCATCTGTTTTATCTTTAAAGTGGTTCCATTTTATTACATACTTTGCCAAGCGCAACTGGTTGATCTTGCCTAGGAAAGGTAGCATACAATGGCATAGCCAGACAGGCCCTGACAAAACGTCTCTGCAGACCCCGTGTGAGGGTTGCCACTTTCAATTTGCGGAAATACAGGTCTATCACGGTAAAATTTGCAGACCAGAAGTATTAATATTCCAAGGGTATATATCCCTGACTCCCCTAGTAGCAATTATTACTGTGCCTCTGACAGGATGCAACAGCTTTAATCAGTCGACAATTAAAATTAATATTCCCAACTAGCAGTTAAAATTTTTTCAACCAGTGTACATTTAAAGTAAAAGCAACCTTGCTACAAGGCATCGTATTTACAAAGCGCGAGCACAGGTGAGACTGAATTTACCACGCAAAGATATTTTTGTTTTAAACAAGAGCATTGTTCTTTTTCTGATCTTGCATCGACACAAAATTTCATCTAGGCCAAGAAACTTTTACACAAAAACATTATTTTTGGATAACGTGACTTAAATTGGAGTTCTACGTTTGTGTGGACCTGCTCAATCTCACTTTATATCTTAAATCTGAATTAATAAAGTATCCCAAGTACTAATGATGAAAATTATAGCTTTGATAATTCAGCGTTGGCCATTTTTAATAGGTCAATATTTTTAGCTAGACATTCTACACTGTGAATGTCCAGCTAAACAATGTCTAGCTAAACATATAAATGCCTGTATATGGACAGTGCACAGGTAGAACCGTAAACTTCCGAATCGGCATGTGACGTTACCATTAAAGAGTATTGTAGGTGGTAGGCGTAAAAGTAGCTCTTTTTATCAAAATCAGTAAATCCCTCTGGATAGATTCGTGAGCTGTCACTACGTACAGGTCGTGCTTGAAATCTTGATGAAATCTGCGTGCAATCGGCTCGCGGGATGAAAAGACATTTTTAATACATTTACGGTTCTGGCACCGGTGCCTTTCCGAAAATAACAGGAGTAAATGATACGCTAGTTAGTTATTTTGTACCCACTTCGCAGCAAATGTCGCGCAATTACTGCAATGACAAAAATCACAAGTAGTTGGAATAGTTATATCTGTATACAAGCTATATTTGTAACAAGCCCGTGATTATCAGTTCTAAAAGCTATACGATTCCTTTCACTTATTTCTATAGCACAGATGACTAATATATCAATTATGGCTAGCTAGGCTAGATCCCGTAATAAAAGTTACAACTAATGGGTCTGATTGTCAGGAGGAATTTGCGAAAATCATGGAAAATGCGTTTTGGAGAAAAATCGGGGTACTCTTTTCTTAAAAGAAATTAATTGTAGCCCGCATTATTTTAGATATATTGCGTATTGCTGTGTTGACGAGTTTCAGTTAGATTTTCACGTAACCGGACTTGTTCCGTTTAACCCGACACTGTAAATGCCACCTGAGAATAAAATTCACTTTGACAGTTCTTCAGTATTAAGCCGTGGCATTTTGTTTTAGAATGCAACAGAACTACAAACGTTTAAAGAACTTTTATAGGCTACTGGTTTTTCGGAAACAAAATGTAATAACGGTGTATATTAACTGATGGGGACTATAATTATAAGTACTTATGCAAGTCGCTCGGGCTACGGGCGTCTGCCAAATGCTGTCGATGTAAATGCATTGTAATGTAAACATGTATAGAAAACGTAATATAACTTATTATTAAGATAATCAGAAACAGCAAGTTAAGTGTCTGAATTAGTAAATTGGGTGAAGCGTCTGCTTGACATGGATTAAGAGAGCACAAAATTTGTACGTCCAAATCTGGTCAATGGGTGCATTTAAACAATACCCTAAATACTCACATATACAAAATATATAGGCCTATAGTATAGAAAGAGTTTTTACAGAAAGTTATGGTTTTATAGACACCATATGAACCTTGTGTATGTTTAAATGAAATTTCAGGTACTGGACAAATTAACATAAATCCAGTTGCACGAATAAGTGGCGTGTTTACCTGCAATTGCCGTTAATGTCAGGTGAACAATCAGAACGGTGGGTACGTCCACAGAGAGCTGCATCTCAGGTCCACTGGATCCCATTGTCCTCGTCCGCTTTCGAATCTCTACAGCGCACCCCTCGCTCCCCAAGCTCCAGAGCCTATCGGGGTTCTCCTAAAAGCGGGTGTTCAAGGCACAGGAAACAGGATTATCCCCAGAGGAAAACGGAGACTGTTCAAACGAGGCGTCCCGGGAATGCGAAGACCGGGGGCTGCTTTGAAACAACCCAATGTCAGCAAATGAAAAGAGACGCTCCCGCAATGCGATTTAAATTACCAAATGCATCGTCCTCCCCGAACAGCGTGGAGATCCCGCAGGCAGTTTGCAGCATTCGCCCCGCCAAAGCACTGGCAGCAGGTCTCAGAGCTCGTTCCTGTGGCTGTCTTCGCGCGAACATCCCATCCCGATTAGAGCCGCAGATGCACGGGGGGTTCCTCCCCGCGCGTGCCAGTCACCTGTAGTGCACCGACCCCCTCACACCAACTCACTTTGTCACACTGGTGCCAGCGTCTATGATGTATTTGTTATTTGCCGTCCAAAATGCCCCTGGGTATTTTAGATGTCTATGCACAGCTAAAAACGAGTTATGTGACAACCTTTAACCATACACTATATATAGCCATTTTTAATCACTCATAGATCTATATTAAAAAGTGAACTATCACAATTCCCGGCATTAGGGGTTACTTTCAGGAGAAGACGAAAATTTCTAAATTGAATATAACTGGATCTCTGTGTGTCTCCTCTCCAATTTTATTAATAGGTTTGCTACATGAAAATACTAATTTTATAACATCGAATGAACGAATTGGATAACTTTATTGCAGAGGTAATTAATTCCGGGCTTATTGAGTTGTATAACACGACTTAAATACTTGCTCCTATTTAACGTTTTTTTTATAGAAATCCATCGTGTATTTGGTTATTTTCTTCCCAGAAATGAAAATCTAGAACCCCTCTTGTAAAGCGATCCAAATTAATAATCAGGCAATAGGCCTAGTTCTATTCAAATAAAAATATCAACTTGTGTTATGACCAAACACCTTAGGCCACGGCAAGAAAACGTACAAGACGGTGCCAGGCCAGTAGCTTTAATGTCAACTTTTTACGCGTAATGTACGTGTAATTGGTTTTTACTTTGATTATTTATATAGGCCTACGTCAATACGACTCTTCCGTAAAATGAATAATAATAAAAACCTACCGCAGGAGTAGAATTCGTGGTCGGAATTAACAATTAACTGTTGATGGGAATGTATACCGTGCGTATTTTTATTAGGAATGGTTTTACTCGACGGCTGCACGACCATTTTCTTTGCGGCGTGATTCCGAACCAGAGTGGTATTGAAAAGCCTGAAAATGAACGTGTAGACTATGCTAGATGAAATATAAAGCGCGAAATGCAATTAAACCCTGTTGTTTGAGTCTAATATACAGACAACACAACATGAAATGAAATAGCTGCTGTTGTCCGGTTAGACGCGGAAATTCTAACAGACGTACTCTTCGCTTTCTTAAATTATCCTTGTTACCATGCGAACATAACGGCTAGTTTTTCCAAGAGCTGCATTGTAGGTTATCTTTGCACCAAATAAAATAATTTGGCCGTAGGAGACATTTTGTCTAATACGGACAGTTGGGGCATTCAGCTTTCATGTGCCTACGAAGATCGACATACTCTATTCTAAAGCGGGCGGCCTCAAAAGCAGCTTGTGATTGTAAATCTACTTGCAGGGGCACGGGCCCATAAATAATTTTAAATAATGACTTTCTTATATAAAACACCAGGGCCAGTTCTGTTATGGTCATACCTCCAGCATTTTTCTGCTGGGAATTAGCTAGCAGCTGAGAGGCCAGTGAATTCCAGCCTGTCGTGACCTCTGCCGCCTTAGAAACCTGCCTTAGCTTCTAACATCACGGAGGCTGCCTCAGGTTCTAACATCACGGAGGCTGCCTCAGGTTCTAACATCACGGAGGCTGCCTCAGGTTCTAACATAACGGAGGCTGCCTCAGCCTCTAACATCACGGAGGCTGCCTCAGGTCTAACATCACGGAGGCTGCCTTAGCCTCTAACATCACGGGGGCTGTCTCAGCCTCTAACATCACGGAGGCTGCCTTAGCCTCTAACATCACGGAGGTTGGCAAACCGCAGGCAGATAAGCTTAGGCAAACCGCTGAGACAGTCTGCTTTGAGAAACACTGTCCCAAGCAACAGTGGACTTCTAACAACTTACAGAGCAAGACTTACCACTAAGTATCTGAAGCACTGTTCAAAAAAAAAAAAACAGAATCGGACAGGATGTACGCTGTATATGGATTAACACCACTGTTTCCCACATTCTCTGTCCTCTTTTAAATGACAGAAAAAAGGCTGCATCCCTACTGATTACGCATGCCTCTCCTTATCAATAATTTATTCTGAATAAGCAACTGCTTCGCACTTTCCTCTGTGACATCAAAATGAATAGACAGCTGGACACATTATATAAATGCTAGCCTAAGGACAGTGTAACCAATGTAGCTCGTGACCAATAGGTGTAAATTATTGTCAAAACCACTCTTCCAGCTGTAATCAAATGAGCACACTGGGGGTTTGCTAGGGGGAAACCATTGTTATGTTAAAGATCACAACTGTCAAAATAAGACGTGAAAAATAATATGAACATATTCCTATTACATTACGTTTCCTTTATTTAGCAGATGATTTTATCCAATGTGTCGTACAATTGAGAACTCGGGGTCAGATATTCCCTGGAGCAGTCGGGGTTAAGAACTTCGCTCAAGGGCCAAATGGTGACATCACTCTGTCGACCGTGGGATTTTAGGCACGCTGCCTTCCAGGGATTTACTGAAAGTTAAATACTGTGTACCGCATATATACCACAAAGCTGCTGATGTATATATCCATCATTCACCCTGTATTTGGCTTGGATCCGGCTAACCATGTTTATTTTCTATTCCAAATTTGAATTCTTAATTATAAATATGGTTTTCTTATGAATCAGCCATTGATTCATGAAATGTTTTAATATAAGGCAGGTAATTCCAATGAAGCACTTTGAGGGTTGCAGGTTAAACATCAGCTACATGTTATTTAGTTAATTTGCTCTTTACCTGCAACAAAATAAATGCCCAGTGGTGGTTCTACGCCATTTCGACTGGGGGAACCAGACTAGGGCCAAGTTATTTATGTTTTGCCGTTACAGTTTACAGTTTTTACAAATATGTAAGTCACTCTGATTTCTTCCACAAGCTTGATTATTTTTTTTCTGTCGTTAAGTTCGCTTTTCACCAACTGAAGCGCCTCGACCCCTCCACGCAGCCGCGCTTAGTGTCTGTCAAGAAAATGTGCTTTCGTTTGTGTCTGTCCTGTTCCCAGCGCACAAAAGTTTAGATCACATATAAATAATAATACATTTATTTCAAACACAAGTGGCATTCGCATTTTTTTTTGGGGGGGGGGTATGCATGTTTTCACGAGGGTACTGCCCCCCCACAACCGCCCCTATAAAGTTCATTCCTTCTCTTTTTTTAATGTCAGTGATCACACTTGGCAAATTATAATAAGCATTGGTTGTAAGTTAGACAAAGGAAATGGGCCAATCATGGTAATGCTAATATTCTTCTATAATTACATAATTAGGTGTAATCCATGAATACACTACGATTTTGTAGTGTTAATGATTAGTAATAATTAATCACACTGCACCGTGTTGCTGTTTTAGTTGCGGTTAGCTAACACGTCTCGATAAACTGAATAAGCTGTAAAAGCCAAATTTCTAAAACTCTACTTATTCCTGAATGGCGTGACTATGAAAGTTGCTGTTGCTGAATCACAGCTCCAGGGCCGAGGATTTGAATTTGGCCTTATTTCTGTGTGAGTGTAGCTTACATGCTTTTCAAATATTCACACAGGTTTTATGCAGATTGTCTAGTTCCTTGCGTCATCTAATGAACTGCTGTCCAAGTAATTTAGTGACTCTGCCAGCTCCTTAGTCTGGGTATCTGAGAGTGGTTTGCATTGGATGGTACTTCATAATGTACCAATGTACCACTGGAAAACACTTTCCTGTATTTTTCATACACATAGTTTGTAATACTGGACTCTAAAAGATAATTTCAGATGGATTACTAATGAGTGCCAGGCAAAACTCATGGCAGGGGTTCAGTTGTCCAGGTGTTGTTCTCCAATCTGATTGGCTAACAGTTCTTTCATTTCACTCATTGCTGTTTGGGCCCCATTTTTCATACCATTAAAGGCTTGTGATATACTGGGATGGGAGAGAAAAACAGCTGGTCTTGTATTCAAATGTCATAAATCCTAACATCCAAGCACTGCTTCGTTTGGTGTCTTGAACTGACTTTGTTGTTTTTGTGTGATTTGATGAGTCCATCCGGAGTTTCCCAATCTGGTCTATGGGCACCCACAGCTGGTCCATGTTTTTGCTCCCTCCAAGCACCCTGCAAGAGAGTGCACACTTTTAGGGAGCTGGGAGGGAGCAAAAATGTGGACTGTCTGTGGGTCCCCAAGGACTGGATTGGGAAACACTGGATCAGACCATTATAGCTGGGTGGAACATGTTCTCCATCAAATAAAACTAAAACAACTCTGGAAACGAGCAAATGGAGCAGAACAAATGACTTCATCTTTGACATTTGCTATCAAAGAAACATTCATTAATGCTTCAGGGGTCAATAAAGAGAATGTGACATTACCTGGACCATAATATAGGTATAAAAACTGGGATTATAATTCAGCCCTGGACTTTGGGGTTCCCCCTAGCTAGTGGGGTATGATGAATATTGCCTAATAGGGGTGCTAGCCCACATACCCAGTATGCCAAATGGCCAGTCCATCCCTGATTATATCAAATGTCATTGAAAGGCAACCCCTGTGTATTTTTAGCTTCTACTGCAGTTTCTAATCCAGAACCAGCTAGATTGGTCACTTTGGCTGTGTTTGACTCATCATAAGTTGGGTTTTATGAATACCATTACATGAACAAAATATACAGTATATGACCAAGTTGTGCTCTCCAGAATAACATCCTCTTGATTTGGCATTTGTCTCACCAAATCAATCAATGTCTCCCATTTTTCCCACACCGCTGTAATGTCTGCCCTAGGACGTCACTCTGCATTCAGGATGGACATTGCTCAGGTCAGGCCAGCTTCTATCCGATGGTGTCAATCTGCCAGGATTGTTCTGAAATGTCTTTTAGCTGTGGCACCAAGGCTTAATTCCTAGACTAGAGTAAACAGCACAAAATCCACAAGTGCTGACAAGATGGTGAAGCAGGGAGCGGGGAAAGCCCCATTGCCCGCAAATGCTGGAGAACTCCTTTATGAACAATAACACGCTGTTTAGATGTAAGTCTAATTCTGTGTGTCAGCCTCAGGTCGATCCTCTACTGGCAGCCACCGACAGACATGGCTGCAGAAATATGCATCATTTTGTGGTTTTTGGAAAGAGGAATCCAGTCGCTGTTCACCAGATGGGACTGCTGCTATCCAGTGAATGTCAGCTCTGGGTTGCTGCACACCTTGGAACTGTTCTAACTTTCCCCTGCTTTACAGCACCCCCGGCTGGTGTATCCTCCAGGCCTTTACGTGTGCGTTTACGCGTGCTGTTGCTACACAAGTGGGGCCGCTGCTCCTACTTGTATGCGTCGGTTACGTCAATCTGGAGGATTAAAGATCATGTCCATCAGAGGGCACTGCGAGAAAATCGTGTTCCAGTTTTACTCGTTTACATGAGGTTGTGACATGAAGTGTTGTGCACTCGCTCCATGCCTCCACAGAGAGTGGCTGATGCTGTAATGCTGCTGTGGCTTTCTACCCACTGCTCTACATCGTATTGGCATCACTTTCCTGCCTCATGTGGAATGTTGCATCGCATGTTGTTAGATATCTCGTTATAATATATACGATATATCACGATATAAAAAAAGGTTGATTTTATTCAATAAATATTACAATATTTATTAAGGAAAATTAGTTAAAAATAAATCTGTTTCTTACAAACATGTCTATTAATTAGTGATTTAAACGACAAAGATTAAAATGATTATGACTGACTCAGAGAGCAGATGCAGAGCTTATGCGGAAGTAGTGGTGGTAACCTTCAAGCTAACGTGAAACATATACGAGAAAATCTTGAAACGAAGCGGTCAATAATATTGCATGCTTGCTAAGTTTCGCTTCCTGTAGCAATGCAACACTCATTCTTAAGAATAGGGACAAAACCTTATTTGTGAGGGATTTTTATTTTTACACTTCAAACATGCAGGGAAAATATATTTTGATCAAAGTCTTGGCTATTAAGCTTTGTGATGGGCCAACCTCCCAGTGATTTCAAGAATGACCCTCTTTTGCAGCTGAGGGCTTGAATTTTTTGCCAACACCATCAGTCTCACACAGTTCATAATATTATAATATAAAACACATTTATAACACAGTAGGTGTACAATAGAAATTTCTACTGACATACACTTGTTTTTTAAATCTTTCTGAGCATACTTTTAATTAATATAATCCCTATATATATATATATATATATAAATATAGAGAAAAGATAAGGAAAAGTAATAATATGAGATAAAAATATATCAGATGTTCGGCTGCAAATAATCTATACATAAGTGATGCTGTGTGTCCTGACTGTGCTTCTGTTTGATGGAATTACAACAATTAAATAATACTGACACATTTTAAATGTAACGCTGCATTCAAGTAATAAGTTTAATAGTTAAAAACTACTTATGCACTTAATTTTTCGGGCACTTTTTGCCAACTGTACTTTCCGCTGTTGCTGTGTTTCCTTTGGAACAGATTAATTCTTTGAAGTCATCATGTCGCTTCAATAAAAGGTCCTCCTCAGCTTGAGAGAAAAATCGCGTCCTTTCTTTCGCCATTTTATAGAAGCCAATGAGGCACTTGCCAATCCTGTTTTCTAGACTCGGTAAATATAGGCTTTTCAAGCAGCGCAATCATCTCGGATGATTGGATCCAGCTAAACTAATCTACTCCTGAGGTGTGTTTAAAGAACCGACTTAACCGGATGAATTTCACCGACATAAACTGATCCAAGATGGGGCTTCTGATCTTGGATGATTTAAGCGACGTACCCATCTGCGAGACAAGATAGTGTTTTGTGTGTCATGGACTACAATACTCATTATTTTGTGTTTCAGACTCAGGTCCCATAAAGAGTCATTGGCAAAAGTCTTATTTCCTCAGAAAAAGAGGGTTTTTCCTGCTATTTCCAACAACTGTCATGACTAATCCTAGCTCATCTGGTCTTTTTAGTGACATTAATCATTGTTCAAAATATCTGTAAGATGGATGGAACGAAACGAAGCAAACAAAATAATTTTGATTTACGCCACAACCGACGATTCCATGTATAGACACCAAACATGGTTTATGGAACATTGCATATTGGCAATAAGCAAGAATGAACATTGTGTTCCAAATATAGCAAATAAATGGGGATTCCTGTGGGGTCCAGAAGAACACTTTTTTGAAGATGCAGAACTTGTTAATAAAAGACTTTTGTGAGTTTGTTGAGCTGTTTTGGGTGTCTCATCTATGCTTGAGTAGCCTGGAATATTTAAAAAGGCTGGACACAAGCTATTATCTCCTAAGTAGCATTTTGTTTAAGGCTGGAGCCTTACGGTTTATTACAACAGTCTGTTCTTCTTTTGGTTGTGGAGAAAATAGTCTGGTTATTTCCCCGAGGTTCGAAAAGAGTCATAAAAACGCATCGGCACGACAATGTCTGTCCTGGCCAAAGGGAGTCGTTGCAAAGCTTTTGAAGAAGGACGTTACTTCTGTTAATTCAGTTAAGTTGTTCTGGATTGTCCAGACTTGCCATCTTCCTTCCTAAAATGTCTATATGAAAGCAGAGGAACTTCTAAAGGAGCCAGATGTTTCTGTCACTCATGCGTTTAGGGAGCTGGATTTATGTCCTGGCTGTGTTGCCACTTCAGTTCCTTTCAGAAGTGCTGTCTTGAGAAAGGAGTTGAACCTGAAATTACTTGGTAGACTTTTGTTTTATTTATGGGCTGCTCAGGATGGGATGTCCAGTACAAGGCCTATTAGAAAATAAGAAAAGTTTATTAGCATTTTAATGTATTACTAAGATGTAACCATATTTGTATTTGTGTGATAAATTATAATTATGCAGTTCCGAGAATGTCAGAAATACTGCACTTCATTCCTTTTGGGACAGTATAAATTGTTATGAATTTATAGTTCTGCACTAATTATTGGTTCCTTTGGAAAGGAACATTAGGGAAAAGCGTATGATTGCTTACCCAGTATAGCGTTATGGGGTATGTCCAGTCTTGATGAAATAGCAACACTTTAAAGTTAGTCTAATGCGAAAGACGCCCGCTCTCACACAGACACCTGACTGTTTGTCATTAAGTGTGCAGAATGATATGTCGAGTTTATAGGCTTCATGCATAACTGACGGCGCGTTCTGATGTGTTCAGTGACGTCATGCACATCGACACGGAATGAGAGCTCAAGGCTCTCCTGGGGATTGCAGGTGGTGTTGGTTAAGGAAGGGGATCTGTAAAGCAGTCAAAGGACCCCGCTGTGGGAAAAAGGACATGACCTAATGCCCTGTCATAAATACCCAGCTGAAGGAACACCGGATTCCTCTGAAAGTGTTACAAGCCTTGCCAGTGGCGCTGGAAGGGGGAACCCATGTCACGATATATATCGTGATATGGTAATGGGCACAAATGCATTAGTCACGTCGTGATAGGATGTGATGTAAGGAAGGTTTTGAAAAAAAAGATATCATTATTTAAAATAAGACTAACACTGTTTAGGTTACATGTTCACAACTAAACATTATGTAATAAAAATCATGATGAAGTGATTTTGTCTGACTTCTGTCTTTGTTAGGTATATGTTTCATCCCTGCACTCTGCATGCACAGCAAATTGGCCTCAGTATTTATAATAAATAGGAACACTGTCCTATTTATTTTTTATTGGGGTCTGCCAATATTGGGGGGGACGCCCCCAAGCCCATCCCCCATATTTAAAGCCACTGGTGGTGGTGGTGGGGGTGTACCGGCAAATGGATCATCGATTTCAAGTTTGCTCATCTTCATTTTGTCGGATGAGAGCAGAGCACATAAACATGAGAGCATGGGCGGTCATAAAAAATTGAAAGTGTATAGTTTATAACCCCTCCGCAAAACCCCCAGTGCACCGCGGCCTGGTGGAATACCGACCCCCGACCAGTTCAAGTCCATGGACCGGTGACTGGGAACAGCTAGTCTAGAAATTTATTGGGAAACCGAGTGGAATACTGAATATGAAACAAAGAAATACAAACAGTTGGCAAAAGAAACCTGGAGAGCTTCACAGGGCTTATTAGAAGATCAAGGCAGTGTCTGATAGAAGGAAAATCTGCAATGTACAGATGGATTTTTGTTTGTGTAGGGCAGGGAGGTGGATTTCTGAGGAAGAGGAAGGAGGAGGTGCGGGAAAAAATGGGTCAGGGGGTGAGAGAACATTCTAAAAGATGCTTTAAAGAAGGACTGAGGATGGTTTGGGGAAATAGTGGAGTACTGTGCAGCATGATAATAGGATGAGGGGATTATAGGGGAGATTAGAAGGACAGAACAGAGGAGTACGAGGCTGAGTGTAGCACACCGTGAATCTGGAATGCCCTGTTCTCGTACGTATTTACAACAGTGAGTGGTGAGTCTTCCAGTTTTAGGGTCTGGAGTCTCCTGGAGCACCAGCTGGATCGCAGAGAGGGGCAGGGGCATTTTGTCACTGCGGACAATGGGGCGCCGACGCGCTGCACGTTTTTGCTGTTAAACTCCGACCAAATCGCTTCTTCATGGCCGCACATAAAAAAAAAAATCTTCCAGCTGTTTCACAAAAAAAAACTATGCCCATAAAATGCCAGAAAGTTCATGGTGATACCTCCCCCACTTATCGCACTTTCTGGCAACAAGAGGAACTGTTTAACATTAGAGCGCCGTAAGTGGCTTTTTCGGTCTGCTGAGCCGAAAGGATCGGTATTTGGTTTCAAACTGATGGAGGAGACCTTTTAAAAATACACCGAAACACATTTCCTATGGTTCTACTCTTTTACCTGTTGATACTCCCTGGTGTTTAAAGAGGTTCCACAACTTCCATGCACTGATGAAAGGATGGAACACCAGCGACGTGCCGTCCTGGAAACGGGCCTTTTTGTCTGTCTTCACTTCTTCGGTCCTTTAATGATTCTTGCTTCTGCTCCAGCACACAAAACAATGTTTGTCATTTCCTAAAGACCTACGGCTAAAAAATCAAATGACGGTTTTATCAACTGGAAAACGGCCAATTTGCATCAACTCTGTGCATTACAGAAGTTTTGTCAGTGGTGTTTATTTAC
>JAODKN010000039.1:13827921-13841038 GCA_026774425.1 Petrocephalus zakoni | reverse complement strand
GAAATGTCCCCACCAATAATTTAATCCACTTAGTCATAGGTCCCCACCAATGTCCAGAGCAAATCTACGCCCTTGCACCTTAGCATGTTTGCGAGCTAGGGAGGGACCCCAGAGGAAATGCCATGATTGCACATGGAGACCATGCAAAGTCCATCCACACAGAGTCAAGGCAGATACTCAAACCCTGATCCCAGAGGTGTGAGGCAACAGTGTAAACCACTGCACCAGATTTCCATCCGTAATTAGAAATTTGCGTTTTTGTAATTGCTTCAAATGTTATTTAAAGACTATGGTCGATTTAACCATTATTCTTAACTGATAGGAATTTGATGCATTGCTTCCATTCCCTTTAAATTAAAACAAAAGTACTAATCAGAAGGGCTTTGAAAGACTTTGATGGGTAGAAAAACAGCGGAGCTGTGAAGCTTGTGTTCTTAAATACCCTGAGGTATAAAGGCTTGCTTTAATCGCATTCTGTTCAGGGAATGGTGTGAAACTGTGCGATGGGAATCAGTAGAGAGGGAGACATTGGGCAAGCTTTAACGACACCAGAGTTACAGGCCAGGGAATTTATAATTGAGCAGAGCAGCTGGTCCTGCTGGAAAGGGCATGGAACTCAATGAGTTAATGCTCCTCTGTGACGGACATCGCATTATACAATTTATTCAGCAGACGCTTCTGCCCAAAGCAATGGTTCAAGTGAGCATCAGGGAGTCAGACAGTGTCCCTGGAGAAATTGGGGCTAAGGGCTTTGCTCAAGGGCCCAGCAGTGATATCACCCTGCCAGCCACGGAATGGAGCCAAGCTCAGTAAGGTTGTATAACCACCCACTACACCATTATGGTGATTATAAAGCCAGAAGCTATGAGGCACATGCTAAATCAGATGAAGGAAGGTTTGACAGGGATCCTGAAATACACTGTGTGCCGCTGCATAATTTCTCATCAGACAGAACCTTTATGGTGTCATGAAGCATGGTCCTCCTTAGGAACATGGAACTGGGAAAGACGAGACCCTCAAAACGTGAATGATTTATACGACCAACTTTAGCTTTCTGCAATGTTCCAGAACTGAAGCCATAGCAGTCGATGGCTGCCATCAAAATTAATTAAAAAAATTCACCAGCAATGGATCCTTCATCTCTCCAATTCAGATGGGTTGGATGATGCTGGATGCTATAAAGTGTGGTGATTTCAGACCAGCATAAAAGCTAAAAATGAATTCCCAATATACTGATAGCAGTTCACTGCAACCAGATGTCCTGGATTCTGTCAGAGCCATGGAAGGCCATGGAATGTTACTCAATCAATATTGGGTCCATACCGAATATGTGATGTTCCTGAACAGATCTGAATCACCTTTCCATGGTGTCCTCAGCAATAAAGACCTTGCTATGGTGTTCCTTTTGGTCTGCTGATGAATTAACACCCAAAAATCCTTCTTAAAATCTGGTGGATAAATGTTATTAGATGATTTGCCATTCAGTGACTGAGTGCCGTAATTTGCACCTAGGGATTCCTCTGATGAGCAGTAAAAACATTGGCCCAAAGAGTCACTAACAAACAAGGCAACTGCAAAAACACATAATGTAACACACTGTTTATAAAATGTAGCTACATAATGTTCACCTTGTGAAAAAGACTTCCAGATCTCCTACACAAGCCAAAAAGCTTCGCGGACTATGCATTATGCAATCTTTCTGCCCTAAATTTATTCTTTTTTTATTGTGAAGCATTCTGATGTTGGAACACACCTGGTTTTCATTTCGGCGCAGTTTTAAAATCCAGATGTTGGACGAACCCATAACATCCTCATTTCTATTATTCTGCAAGATCAAAATCGCATTTAAGCCACCAGTCAGGTGCATCGGAGGGGCATGGATATCATGACAGACTCAGCGGGCCTAGCACTTTATAAAAGCCCCAAAATGTACCATTGGGACCCACCCCCTTTGATGAAATGTACTGGGAGACCCCCCAACCACCTTCCACACTGGGGGACCCCAGATTGAAAGTAGCGACCTTAGCAGGGGGCCTAAGGGTCACATTTAATCAGAGGTCCCACAATTCCTTAGCCAACTCAAAAAAACAAAGGATAGTGAGCAATCACTTCTTTCCCAGTCAATGCTGCGCACACGTAACCATCAATGAACAGGGATCACATATGCTCAACAACCCCAGGGAAAAACCCTAGTGAGTCATCCTAGGTAACATTTAATTTTGTCGAATATCCATGCCACACTGAGAAAGAGGAGGAGGCCTTAACTAGAGCAGAAGTATCAATAGGGTTCAGTTGGCTGAGCGGCTGCTTCATGCCCATTTATATACAGAGGAGTTATATACTTTGGGTTTCTCTTTGCATTACTGGAAATGTAATATAATGGGGACTCAAATGCATGGGATCTCTAGTGAAGGTTGAGTTTAAGCTTTGGTACTTTAAATATGTTCGGCTTTGTGAAAATGAAATATAGCTTGTGTCTCTTGACTGCTGTAAGCTTTGTGGTTGCCTTGGGTACCGTGGCTAATCTGAATGAAGACTAATTAGCTCATGCTTCCCTCATTGGACCAACCAGGTGTGCTGGATCATATACCGCGAGGTGCTCACGTTTGTTGCGCAGACACGTTGCCTGGTGAGCGTAAGCACACATCAATCTCAGTGGTGCAGCTTCCACACCTGCTAGTGAAAGCCGAGTGCGCCGGACATCAATCTCAGTGCAGGCAGGACTCCCAAATCAAGATCTGTGTGGGCATCTGGCACTCCATCAAGACCGGTCTTAAATCGTTCACCATTCAAGCTTCTGGCCATGACATGCATCCTGAAACACTGCGTTTTCTTATTATCATCGCAAAACAAGAATAAAACTACAATAAAACATTTTCGTCCACTTAAATTAAATACGAAAATAAACTACAGCTGAACAAAACTTTAACTCCTTTCTCAAACTAACTGAAATAAAAACAAATGTCAATTACTTTCCGTTACTGATTTTTTTTAAGTATTATTAGCTAAAGTAATGATTTATCTTTAATTACCACTAAGAATATGTGATTTGCCCATTTTGAGAACAACAGCACACATTGTGCACTGTGTATTCATGTAGAAGTCTCTAAAGATCAGGCACATTAAATAGGTCTATAACTTTTGGTCCCTAGAAACAGAATCACTAAAACCTAAGCTGAAACTAAAATACATAAAAACTAAAGGAAATATACCCTTAAAATAAAAATGAACAAAAAAACCACAACCGAAAACTGAAACTGAACTGTGTTTCAAATGAAAACTGGAAATAATGTAAAAAAAAAAAAGGACTTGGTTAAAAACTCAAAACTATAATATGACTAGCAGACATTTGAGGGGTCTTGTCTTGTGAATGGCACATTATCAGGGGCAGGTTGCATGTTTATAAAGGATTAAGTGCCCTCAATTCTCACCCAAAGCCTGGGTCCCTCGGTAACAGCTTGTCCCTCGGTAACAGCTACTCAGAGTGACAGCTTCCCACTCTGAGGTTTGCCTGTCACTTCAGGTTTAACCCAGGGGCCCATCGCCCAACACCCTCTTCTGCTTTCACTACTGCCTGTTCCCTCAGCCATGTATGACCGGTCTTCAGCTGTCCTTCACCATTATTTCCTCCACCTTGTCCTCACCAAAAGTAACAATTTTTATTTATGTTTCTGCTTCAAATGGCCAGCTGTGAATATATTTACCCGTTTAAGTGCAATATTCAAAGCTCTTTTTCACAATACGCCGCGGCACCACAAGCCACCGACTGATGTCAAAGTAAACCGTCAAATTGACATTTCATTCAGGTTTCCATCGCCCGCATGAAAAAAAGAATCTGCAGAAATCATCTTCAGCTCTGCCTTGCAAACAGCACCTAGAGGTATTCAAGGGAACAAAACAAAAGCCAAAATATACTTTGTACCGAGCGACATTCCCATGAAACTTCAACATTTCCAGGTGTTCAGGCTGGTCCCAAAACTCTCTGAGCGCGAAACAAGAATCTGTACCGCTAAACAAACAATTCTTCCCAATTCAACTCAAATTCTCCTCTATAAAACACATGGAAAATAACACGCAAGGAAAGAATTAAAAAAAAAAATGTATAATCATTTTACAAGTATCAACGCACAGGCAATCAGATACGGGGCTTTCCATTTCGCATTAATGCGTTCTGAACTCCGTGGGCTACTGTAGCTGACTTAAGGAGCTTATCTCTGCCCTGAAGGAGGCATTTGACGATACACTTGCTGTTCGACCTCCCACTTGTCTTTACTTACAGTATCCAATGTAGCTTATCCACACACCGCACCCCGACTACTACACTGGTGATTTACCCATCGAAGTCCCCAGAAAGGCAACAAAACAGATTTGGACTGAGTTACTAAAATACATTAAAAAAACTGCCAAGGCCTTAACAACATTCTGAAACATTAGTTGTATTTAAAAAATTGACACTATACAAGGAATAATGTGCATTGGCATATAAAACATTCTGTTTTTAAAGAGCCTTTTAAAACAACCTGTAATTTCTGGACTGTGTAGCTGGAAATTTGACCGCAGGGATTCAGAGTTGCGGAACGAGGCACAGCCCAGCCAGTGACAACGATTCTGCTGCATCCATGACAAACACTTCTATATTTACACTAAAAGAAAGGGGGAAAAAGACCAGTGATGTCATCCCATGCTGGATTCCTGCAGGGCATCAAGGTCACTAAAGTTCCTCTCTCACTCCTTCGTGTGCCAGGGGTACGGCCGGGTCCACCAGCCACTCATGGAAAACGGCAACCGGGTCAATGTTCCAGTGCTTGTGGAAGGAGATGGGGGCCTGGTGAGTCAGGAGGTCCCGAGAATAGTCCATGGGTCGTGCCTGAGAAGAAGATACGATGGAGGTAGGTCACACGGGATGTGTGGGCCGAACCTTAAGTTAAACAAGGAATGTTGCTGCTGTTGGTGGTTTCTAAGCAAGTTGGACTGACCGAAAGTGCCTGTCCGATCATTGGTCATTAGTATAGTCATACAGTGAACTTTCAACACACACACACACACACACACACTGACCTAGGGGGAGCTGTGTCCAAGGGCATAGATTTGAGTATTCCAACCAGTATTGTGGGAGTACTGTGTGTGTTTAGGGGGGCGGAGGGTTCAGTACTGATTTGGTCCCTGCAAATGTTGCACCCAAACCTACCCCCTTGTCTGCGACCCGCACATGATCTTAAACATTCCTCTGGATTGCCAGTGCATGCTGCCCGAGATGTCATTGGAATAAAATGATCAACACCACACTGGAGAGTTTCACTGTGCAAGGAACAAGGAAATTTAATTGAATTAAAAAAAAATAATAATAAATAAAAAAAAACAGGTATAACCTACAGGAAAATGTATTTTAATGTTGGGTTCCATTTGCCTTGGGATCCGAGTTTCGGTTGCCGAGATTACGTCACATCCGCTAAAAACTTGGGGAAAACCGAGTCGGATGTGTTCTATTTGTCACAGAAGCTAGAACTCGGATTCAGGTTAAAACTAGGCATACCCTAACGCATCTACACTTTTTATCGGAATTTTTCGGCTCAAGTCGCAGATCCTGCGCACCTATGATTCGACTAGTCATTTGTTTGCAACATGGACCAAATAATTCTTTAGCATTGCCAGTAGATAAACGACACATAATGCGATATTTCATGTATAACATGACCGCAGCAACACATCTATCGACTAAAATAACACTGCATGGTGTACACAGCTTACGAAGTTGACTCAAACCGCACTAAAGTGCTTACAAAACGGGATACTCGGGATACTCTGGGCTGCTCTGAGATATTTCTGGGATCTCCGAGGAACGGGAGCATGCATGTCGTCACTTCCAAATCCGAGTTCCGAGGGCAAATGGAACGCACCAAAAGCTTCCTCTGGGAGAGAATTAAATTCCTGTTGCCTGAAGAAATGAGATGTGAGCTGCTGGAAGAGGAACGATATGAGGAGTCCCAAAGCGCCCTCTGGGGATTAATGATGAATGGATGGATGGATGGAGGGATACGCCTACCTAAAGGGCATTTTATTTGCCGTGTATACAAGGGTGAGTACACATGGATTTAGTTTTGCTTCCATTGAGACATACACATACACAGGTGAGAATGAAGTTTGGGGTCATTAGACAGGGTAAGTCATTAGTCGAAATATGCAAAATTTGTCTTAATCGTTCTTTCGATTAGCATCTTTGGATGATTGTTTTCAGTGGGGGGGGGTCGCCACCTGTGGTGCCGGCACCGATGCGGTTACTCTGTGGTGTTATGGCTGCCATGGAGCCTTTTCCCATCCACCACTGAGAAGCTAGGGAGTGTTACCTAGTGATTTTGTTTTTATCATAGTTTTGTACAGCACCTTGGTGGCATGAGTCATGTCTGTAAGGTGCTATATAAATAAAGGCTGATTGATTGATTGATTGTTACCTGGTGAAAGAGCGGACTGTGCGTGACGGGGATCCGGAGCGCACTGAGGCACATGCCCAGCACCATGTCGTCGGGAGCCTCGTCGCTGTAGCATCTGCAGCTGCTGGCGAGCAGCCGGGATACCGCTGGGCGGCTGAACACCATCCTGAGATGGGCAGGGCGACATACGGAGGGCACCAGTGCGTGTGATTGGCCGGGACAGCTTCATCAGCCACTAAGGACGTTACGTTATAGATACACTGTACACCTTTATTGATCCCCATGGGGAAATTCTCTTCTCACCTCCCCCAAACCTTGCTCTCCATGACAGCAAGCTTGGCCGTGAAGGGCAGCCACCTCGTGTGGCACCCAGGGATCTGGGGGTCAGGGGCCTTGCTCAAGGGCCCACAGACATGCCGATGCTGGGTTGGGACCGGTGACTTAACCTGCTGACCCCCAAATAGCTAGCTATATATGAGTACAGTAGCAGGCCAATAAACAAAAGATACTTTCAAGGAAAGTCTGATTAATGTTCAAAATCATTTTACTACCTGGTTACGTGCCATGCTGGGGGCAAATGAATTCTGGGGGAGGTCAAATCTGTAACTGTAATATGCGATTCCTTGCATGCCTGTACAGTAATGATGTACGCGACACAAAACTAATATTCACGTTTATTTGCCGGGCCTCATTTCCATTTTGCAGCCGATTTTTTCCAGATCCTGTACAGATCTCGGAATCTGTACAATTTTAATCATTCGCGTTATGAGCAGGGTGGCAACATTCCCAGCATGCATTGGGAAAGGCCACACAGGAAGGTCATTGAAAGGTCACAACCGACTTCATACAGTATTATACAAACACTGGGTTTTGTTGCTTTATGTTGACTTGACTGGTTTGACTTACCCCCCTCCTCCAGTGATGTAGCTGTAGCCTCCCCGACCCAGTCCATACCCATAGCGCTCCCCCAGGCACAGTGGCTCGCTGGGCTGGTAGCACCGCAGGAGGGTCCGCAGTCTTGGGAGGCTGTCAAGGAAGGTGCCAGAGAGCCTGAGCAAACAGCAGGGTCATGTCGCTTCATCAAGCAGAACCCCGATGGCCCCCCAGCACCACCCGTGCTCAAGATACACAGAATCTCAATCCCCAGCTCCCAATCAACATGTGCCTCAATCGCCATCACACTCAGAGAGCATTTTTCGGCCCCTTTGAAAACTTATCTGGCAGAAAATGGCCGTCGAATACCGATGCTATGGCTCTTCATGTGTCAAGAACCCCATGACTTGGTTGCTAAAAACCAAGTTCATACAAGTCCGACAGCAAGCGAGCAATATATCGGTGAACTTCTCTTTATAGAGCACACTTTGTAATTATCAGAATTGCTAGCAATGAGTTTGTAATTATCAGTACATGAGTTTACATGACGTTGTATCCCAAAGTAAATGGTCAGTTGGCGCACAGGACTGTCTGCTGGTTTCTGAGAGGGGCATGGTCATATTTAGTCCTTCCAAAGATAAAAGGCCCCGCCCAGTCATCCCAAGCCGGCCGCACCTAATCAACGTGTCGTCATCCACAATCAGGAGCCAGTCAGCCTTCGGCACGGCATCGCTCAAGAACCGCTGCAGAATGGCGAAGGTTTTCCCACAATGCCCTATAAGCAGAGAGACGCACCATGAAGCTAAATCCCAATAAAAGCACATGCCTCAGTGAGAATTCTGTATGCTTTGGTCTCACACGTTGTCCTCATGTGCTAGGCTGCTGCAAAACCATCACAAATATGACAGGTGCTTGAGATCTTCAATAAGGGCACAAGTGCAAGGATGCCAGGCAGCTGCAAAACTGTTTTTTTTTGTCTCGCAGGGGATGGACACTAAAATCAACTGAAATTACCTCACTAAATACAATCTGTAAGTTCATGATGCAGCACACATCTTCAGAGGTCATTTAACAGGTTGCTAGAAAAAGAAATGTATTACTCACATCTGTTAAACTTACTTTTGCAATTCCTCAGACTAAACCAAGAGTTTGTGTTCTTGGTATTGGATATCAGACCAGTAGAAACTCATTAAGAGTTATCATTAAGCCAATTAAAAAAGAGAGATTTAAAAAAAAAGTCAGAGGGACATCCAATAGAAACCGGAGAAGAAAAACAGCTGGGACAAGTTAAGTTTAGAAATATTTTTGTGACATATCGGGGTAAAACACAGACAGAACAAAATGTTCAGGAATAGTGGCAAGGAAGATGAAAATTTCCCCGGCTGTGGGTGGTGATAGCCCACCACACAGACAAACTGCCCCCCATCAGAGGAGTCATCAGGGGGCCATTGCAAAACTAACACCATCCGGAATCTAGGGACTAATTTTTGCTAGAAGAGTTGATGGAGATCAGAGCACAGGTGGCGGGACAAAGCAGCTTCCAGCCATGGTGAACGATGACCCTCCCCCTTCATTGCCAGCCTCTTGGCCGCACGGCGGAGGGAGGAAACGCAGCACACGGCGGTAATCCCAGCGGGACCCACTGTTAGCACGGCCAATCCGGCCTACTGTGCTTCTGACACTCTCCGGCTGGCTCTAGCCGGCACCAGGCCACTTCCACTACTGACAACACTAAGAAGGCAATTCTGGAAGGGGCGTCGCGCTCGGCTCCACGCTGCCTCCTGCAGGTCATGCTCGGATGTGTCGATGCTCTGAAGGTGGCCGCATGCTTCGAATGAAATTGACAGTATTGACGTAATTTTAGCACTTGTTGGTCGGCAGGATTAATTATGCAGTTACCAACACGCTTTCCACGGCACCGTGCATCTGAAAATCGTATACATTAATATGTGAATTCCTGTATTTATCCATCAATCCATTTCCTGTAACCGCCTGTCCTATTCAGGGTCGCAGGGGGTCTGGAGCCTATCCTGGAGGTTTTGAGTACAAGCCAGGGAACAACCCAGCACATGCTGCCAAGCTTGTGCATTTATGTTAAATGTTAATGCTGTAACCATGTAATGTGGAGTGTGTGTGCTTTTTTAGCATGTAACCGTGATAATCCTGTACATTTTTGGCTTCCCTGTCTGTATCTCTACTAGCATTAGACCAGTAATGACTGTTAATAAAGAGAGGAACTTCCATTTGAAAAGAGCCATCATCTCCTATATTAAAATGACTCCCACACTCGCCACTATATATTTTTCACCCTCTGTATGTTGCGTCCTCTAGAGTTGTGGCGTGACATAGCATGAACGAGATGACGGGTAATAAATACACGACAGATTGTTTTCGGCGACATGTTCAACATCGTTTGTCCAGACGTTGCTTGAAGTGCGCGGCTACCTTAGGTAACAGCGGCTGGCCACTTTAATTAGCCGGCAGTTGTTATCCCAAACTCACCTCTCTCTGTGTTGGGAACACCCAGGTCGATGGTGGGTATGTCAGGGTCTGCGTAATCGCTATAGTACTCCAGCAGGGCCACATCCTTCTCCCACGTCTTCTTCACCATTGAGACTGGGGCCAAGTGGAGAAGCGGATCATCTTAGGTTAATATCAGGCTGACAGCACATGTCCAGCTAACCAGGAACGTACCAAGAACATCGGGAAAACGCTTCAGTCAGGTCCCTGGTATTACCAGACTCTTATGGAACACTGTGTGCCGTTACCTGGGTGATTTTAAAAACCACACATCTGCAGCACCAAACGAGCGCGAACAGCCCAAACAAACAACAAGACGAGGGACAGGGTGTCCTCAGGTTTGAGGATGTGAGTCATGATTGATGGCTGAAAAATTAACCAGCAATGTCCTTCACTCAAGATCCACGTTCAGTCTACAGACATGACTGATGTGGTCAAATACTAGCTGATCATCTTCGGCGACACAAGATGATTAAGATGCCAGACGTGAGGGAAACCAAGGAGACAAGGGAGGATGACACTAATATGGCCTTCAGAGTTATTGTCCAGGGTCCACCTCGTATTCTCTTTCACGTCTGAGTGAGCAATGGGAAAAGCACAAGATATCTAAAAGAATTGGCAGTCATACCTCGAGGCCGAAAGAAAGATGGGATTGTACCCCAAACACAAAGTACAGTCACTACCTGAGTGAATTTTAACAGCTCATCTGATTTGTCTAATTTGACCCAAAGTTTCGAAACAGATGATTTACACTAGAAGGCCAAAGGAATGTGGACACCAGCTTTACCAACAGCTTAACCAATCCGAAACTAATGGTAATGATATGAAACTGGTTGACCCACAGCTGCTTATAACAACCTCTTCTCTTCTGGGAAGGTTTTCCACTAGATGTTGGAATGTTTCTAGGGGGATTTGCTGTCATTCAAGCTGGACATTGACATTTGGCGTTCAGGTGCTTTTCGGTGAGCTTGTGCGGCTGACCACCTTGCAGCTGAACTTGCTGCTATAGCTTGTTCTAATTCTGCTGCTATTGCTTGTTCTAATTCTGCTGCTATTGCTTGTTCTAATTCTGCTGCTATTGCTTGTTGCAGGAGATTGTGTGACTCTCTGCTTAATTATACACCTGTTTCAACAGTGGGTGTGGCTGAATTAGACAATGACTGTAATTAGGCAATGACTGTAATTAACAGGGGTATCCCCATACATGTGTACATACATCTCTGGAAAAAATTAAGAGACCACTTTATATTTTTCAAAAATCTGCATTTTTAAATCCTCGTTTAATCAGGGTTATGCTGGCAGAAGGCTACACTGAGCGGCAAGCTGCTTCCAGGCTCAAAATTTGTAAGACAGCAGTACACAAGAACAAGGTGAAGCAGGAGACACTGGGTATGACCAGAAACCAGCCAGGTAAAGGGCGGAAGTGACTTTCTAATGCCAGACATGACTGTTCCAACAGTTTCTTACGAATTGGACGATGACATCAAGTGACCTTTAAAAGGAATGGGAAACATTAAGTGGTGTGAAGTGCACTGCTAGGGCGGTTCATATCAGGCTCCTAGAGAAGTATTGCTGTAGCCCCATAAAGCAAGGAAGAAGCCCTTCATCAATGAGAAGCAGAAAAGAGCCCAGCTGCAGTTTGCAAAATTATATTTTTCACAGACACATACCCATAAATTGAGAAATGAGTGAACAGAAGATTTCCTGTGGTCTCTTAATTTTTTGCAGAACTGTATGTTAAAAAACAGTTTTCAGCTCATTTTTGACGTTGTTCTTGTTTTTAAAGACTATACCCACTACTGTTCCGTTTATCCCTGCCCTCATATCAGCAAGCTGCTGCGTGTGATTATGGAAATCACACCAATTACCTGTCAGGTGATTTCCCAGAATGGCTCTCTGAATTCAAACCAGGGGTCACACTAATTAAAGTGTGTGTAGAACATTTCCAAATATGTGCATGCGAATTGCCGGCACGCAAGGGTAAATTGGTATTTATCACTTGTACATATGAACAGCCTATACTAAGTAAACATTGATAAATCGTTCGCATTCTAAATGTGACTTTGTGTGCATGGCAAGATTAACATACAGTAAACAACCACAATAAACCAAATATGGGCATAAAACGTCTAGATAACACAGGTCGAACCGCACAATAGGAGAACTGTGAAGAGACATATATCTCTACATCATTATTGCTGTTAGTTATGTATTTCACACTATATGCTTGTATTGTTATTTTGTAACCATATTTTGCTATTACGAAATTAAGTTTAAAAAAAAAAACCTAAATTGGTGTAAAAAGAGAACTTCACCGAGAATGAGGTGAGGTGGAAGTTTTGCTGCATGTAATAAAAAATAAAAACAGAATAGGAAACTTCACCTGTGGCCTGTTTGGCAACTTTATAAGTGGCCTACCAAAGATAGATAAGGACCTGGCAGGTGGACAGGTGACAGATGCGGCTAGTGCAGCACAGGTGAGGCAGAAGATCATAGCCTACAGATCCCACGTCCGTGCCACAGGGGGTGGCCCCAACACCACGTCAGTGTCACCACTGGATGGTAAGACAGATGCCATCACAGGCAAACGTCCCTAACAGGAATCATTCCAGATGGTGACACAGACAGTGCAGCTCCATCCCCCATGGATGCAGCCGGCCTGTCAGACATCGGTAAGATATTTTTGTGGTTGGGTTTAACAGGCTACAGCAAGGAATGTGTGTCATACACCACAGTCACCAAAAATAAATTGAGCCAGACACACCAGTTGTCTTATAAAGCATATATTTGGTGACACTGGTTTATTTATTTGGGTATCGTCCTTAAATGACTCTGGAACGATTCCTTGTCATTAGCGTGACCTGCCTGCACATACTTTGTGTGATCATAGATCATTATAGACTAGATCATTACTAGATATGATACTTACTAGTATACTTACTAGATCATTATATTTGTGTGGCTGGGATGATAATTAAATGTAAGTTTGTGCGTATCAGCGACCAGCATCTGGGGGGCAGGGGGGAGCAACACACAAAAGCTCTGAGATATTTAATGAAATACGGAATCTCCTTATCCATCTAGCATGATTAAATGAAAATTGCTGCGTTGCATACTCAATAAATCTACAAGAGAGCCACGTGACATCGCATACTAACAGAACCAGTGTGGGGAAGCAATTAAAAAGGCCAATAGGATGTTGGGATACATCTCTAGGTATGTTGAGTTTAAGTCAAGGGAGGTAATGCTGAGATTATACAATTCCTTGGTGAGACCTCACCTAGAATATTGTGTGC
>JAODKN010000039.1:13805912-13827821 GCA_026774425.1 Petrocephalus zakoni | reverse complement strand
TCTGTTCTTCCGACCAGATCGCAATTATAATTTTTTTTACTTCGTTTATTGCTGTTTTCTGAGTTCGTACGTTTGTCAAGACGGCGATCGCATTGTGTTTCAGAATTTGCTATTTGCATAACCAATCACAGCGAAAGCATTGCAAATTACGCCCCAAAGTACCAAAAGTACCAAAGAAGTACCCCAAATGGTTTGGCACTTTCAGTACTTGACTTTTTGGTACTGGTACTCGACCGGAAGTCAATGGAAAAGCGAAAGTACCGTACCGAAAGTACCAAAGCACCCATACTTATAAAGCATGCTGTTTTTGGGTCAGGCGAGATTAAATATTACAGAAACTCTGGTGGGTCATGGTAGACAATGAATGATGTCTTTCCATGTCACCTGGACCCTGTCCCAGGCAGCACAGGGCATAAGGCTGGGGTACACAGTGGATGGGATGCCAGTCCATCGCAGGAAATAAGCCTGGGGTACACCCTGGATGGGATGCCAGTCCACACAGGTGAGGGTCATAATCACAAAGGACTCAAACACAACGGCCCCTTTTCCACTCCACTGATGCCAGTGCTGGCACTGGGGCTGGTGCCCGGCTGGTGCTGAAGTTGGGCACCAGCAAGAGTCGTCCTGCATTTCCGCGGACTTGAGAGCCCAATAGGAACCGGAACCGACAACACTGTGCCCACGTCACAAACCACGCCCACTACACAGTGCAACAATGGTGCCCACCTCTCATGACGACACGGGTGCTTCATCCAGACCAGCAAAGGTTTAGTGCCTGGTTCGGAGCCGATTTTGCGGCACAGGTGCCATTTTCTTTTCCGTGGAAAAACGTGGCACTGGTTCCACATTTAGGATCGGCACCGGAACAGCACCGGCACCTTTGCAGTGGAAAAGGGATATAAGAGGAACTAGGAACTGCGATACAGAATTTTTAACAAGCAGGGCAAACAAAGGCACAAAAACAAGAACCAACAGAAATAACATGGACGCAAGAATAATGGGGAAATTAAATAAAAAATGTTCAATAAAACCCCCAGTTGTATGGAAGCATATTGCCAAGCTGCCCATTCAGCTATGCAGAGACCTAAGGAGTAGGAAAACACGCTAGGGAACGGAACAACATCAACCTAAGGAAGTACCAGGGGAATGGGATGGCTAGCGACACCTGCTGGGCAAATGAGCAGATGAAGGACTGAATGGGGCAAGACAGGGCCCAGTCCTGACAGTAAGAAGATACTTGAGTAACTGGAGGAAACCCACATAAAACTGGAAAAGCATGCAAACTCCACACACACGCCAGTTGGGCTTAGAACCATTGAGGTATGAGCTATCATATCGCCCTAAATAATATGTCATTGCATTATATAAAAAAGCAGATTCCCTTGTTTAGGATACCTTTTAGTTGTGCTTTAACCCAATTACACATCAGAGTTTATCCATTTTGGTCAGTCACTTAAAATTCCAGAAGCCGTAAAATCCATCACAGTGCATTAACACCCCCTTTTCAAAACAAAGTGCACTAAACAGCACCATTGTGATTGAGATATTTGAGTGATGGCTTATACAACTCTCACAAGAGTGTCAGACCGACAACCTGCAAGAGGATGAGCTTAAAACAGGGTCACAAACCCAATATCACAAGCAACAAAGCAATCTGGATGTCTTGGGGTCCTCAGAGTCTGTCCATCATGCTGCCCGACTGGTCAAAACACAATATAAACAAGCTTGACGTCTGTGCAAACACGCAAGCCAAATTGTCCCGACTATTTAAACAGAGACAAGTAGGTGTGATGGGAGAGGAATCGGGGGCTGGTGCAGACCTGCTCATGGGAAACGGCGATGCACCAGGACTTTCCAAAAATGGCCCTGCTCCTATTTGCAGAGACTTCGCTTCGCATAAAGCAGGACATGATTACATTAATCATATGTAATTAATAATTAAGATGTGAGCTTACATTAATGCACAGGTCCTGTGGTGATGAAGGAAATGGACCAGTCATCTGGAGGATGAAAGGCTGGGCTTTTCCATGGCTCTCTCGAATGAGGTGCTTAACCTTAATTGGTTTGGTCTAACATTGAACTGTAAAAAATGGGTTAATTTGTGACCATAAAGAAGCACCTGGATACTGAATGTCTGAAGTTAGACCCCCCCACATATAATGGAGCGAGATCACCGCTGTGATTGCAGTGTGGCTTGGAATGCTGAAATGTCAAGCTGGCCACTACAAAAAGAACAGAACAATTTGGGCACACCAGTGGTGTGTGACAGACCTGAAATAGAGCACCGTTCTAGGACACAACCAAACCGCCCCCCTCCCTCCCCGCAACCACATCGTGGCACTCCCCTGGTGTCTTAAAAACATGATGTCATCCGAGGCAGCTCGTCCAAGAGCGGGGACGCATTTGTGCCACTGAGGAGATTTAATGGCCCGTTTGTGATTAATTTATGGACCGCCAACAGCCCAGGAATAGCTGTGACATCGACCATTTATACGTCCAGTCAGTCCATCTGTAAATACCGAACGCTCCGGTTCAAAGGTTTGTTAATTCTGTGATTTTATTGGCTACTTCTAGGGAGCAAGGCGGCCTCAGCTGCCCCCGTTACATTTTGACAATTCAATTGGTGGCCGATCTCCTGAAAGGTAACTATTTTCCTGACTGCCCCCCCAGGAGAGCCGTGGGGGACACGGTCCCTCAAACATCCTGGCGTGTAACGCGTCGTCCTGTGTCCACTGTGTGAAAAGCCGTCTCGGGCTGGGGCGTGTGAAAAGGCATCTCCCTTTGGGGAGGGGGTCTGAGTCCATTACTCCTCCGCTGTGACCTGCAGCCTCAGGGGTGCGAGACAAGGCTTCTGTCACCCTCTTTCTGCTTATATGCTATGCCTGTCGACCATTTTTTTCATGCATTTGGCCAATCCGAGCATCAGGCTAACAGTGTATGCTAAGTAATAATACATCATGCTTCCTTGGTCAGCTAGAGGGAAGGCCAGCTCACTCTGGCATTCGATTGGCAGAGGTGAGGACAAGCTTAACCGCTTTACGGTCCCCTGGACCCCAATCACCAAGTGCTGTTTCATTAAGGACAAAACCGTTGCATTCACCGAGAGATAGCTAATGCCAAAGAAGGTGCATGTGCGACAGCCTAACACCAGAGGCGTCAGAGTGAGATCGTGGCAGCGGGCTCCGCGCACAATCACTTCCGGGTCCAGTGTAACGCGGCTCCTTTGTTTCAGGTCTTACTTGTTTGAATGAGGTTGTAGCCTGAAATGTTTTGTGCCGGCTGTCTCCACAAGCTACCAGAGGTAATCACCAATGTTATCGTATTTGTAGGAAGATGAGCAATCTTGTGAAACTGCTGCAGCATTCTCTGAATTCTACCCACTGCACCACTTTATATAGCTGCCTTGCGCTATTGTATATTGTATGCTGTTAGATAAGTAATATTGCACCTGTTAGTTGTTCGTAGTCTGTGGAGGAGACATTCTAGTAAGAATTTCATTGTATTTTGCTCGGCTTTGTGCATATAACCATAAAACTCTGAATCTTGAAAAACATCCAGTGAGCTGGAAAAGAACATCAAATTACATGCATCATCATATATACACCGATGAGACTCCGAGGGTAAAAACATGAAGCAAAATAACTTAGCTAAGGCTAACACTGTCCTGGTTGCCTAACAGTGGATTGGAGGAACCAAAAGTGTGTAAGGAGAATGTTGCTTGTGAGTGGTATGCAGTGTCAAATAGACACGGGCTGTCGGGGGAGGTCAGTGTGAGAGCCTTGTGCCACAGGTCGATGAATATGAGTGAGCTACCACACAAATAGGAGGGCACGGTTTACCATAACCTTTAACCTTTTTAACCTTGCAAATCTACAGTTAAGGTTCCGGTGTTTAAAATTGACAGCTACTACTTGTTACTACAAGTAACAAAATTAACAATAGTAGCCTTTGCTGGGAACCTTACATTCTAGGCTGAAATTTAGTCAACCTCAAAGAATTACAAATAATTTGGACAGACAGAAGTTAATTCTTTTCAGAGATTAAGTACTTTATATCCACCATAAAGTGACCATAAAATTTCCATGCTGTATGTTTACGTGCCACTGCTTTCTTAGCTCACGTTAAATTAAGAAGCAGAAGAAACTACATTTAAATTTTGAAGATGCTATACACAGAAAAACACAACCAGGGTTCTGAATACTTTTTGTCTTGCTTCTGCAAATATTTCATTTTCTGTTTCAAGTAAAAATTCCAGGCAGCACGGCACATTTCTCCAGGCTCCGATTTGCCCCCAGACTGCACAAACTTTAATACCAACTTTACTGTATGTCAACAGATAAACCAGAAGTGAGCGAGCTGTACTATTTTACAATGGAAATGCGGCACGGCATTTCCTGCTAGTGGTCAATTCTGCTATTTTACAGTGGCTGGTATTTACCAACTGATGACTGGCGTTCCTGGAAACTGCAAAGCCTTGTAGCGTCACTACACAAGATGTCCAAAAAGGGAGAGGACACTGCTGTAGCGACAGCATGTCTAGTGCAGTGTTTCTCAACCCAGTCCTTGGGGAAAATTGGACAGTCTACGTTTTTTGCTTCCCCTCAGCTCCCAGCGCACCTGTACCAGGTATTCAGTGTTCCTGATTGGCTGGGAGGTGGGAGGGAGCAAAAACGTGGACTGCCCGGGGTTCTCCGAGGACTGGGTTGGGAAGCACTGGTTTCAGTTTCAGGAAGCATTTCTTCTCTGAATGTTTCACTATCGGTTTCCCTGTCTTCTTCTCTTCCTGTCTTCTTACCTTGACTCCCCTGGTCTTCCTCCAACAGACAGATGGAATCACACTTGCTCTGTTTAATTAAACCATTCTCAATCACCCCCACCCCCGCTCCCCAAACGAGGCTTGCACTGCTGGTATTTTTAGTGTCTGACCTTCTGTGGGCCTTCTGCAGTCTTTAATGCCCCCCCTCACCCATCTACCTGCCCCAGGAAGATACAGTGGGTGCAGTGCGACAGAGATTCTCCTTACAGGCTGCTGTTTCATGCTTTTGCGCCAGTCTGTCCAGCATCTGATCTTCAAGTGTATAAATGAAGATCAACATCACTGCCAGCCTGTAGCATCTGGCCTGCTTTAGTGCCACAGCATATCGCTCGAGCGCTCCTGGATCATTCAGCTCCGCCGAGACAGCAAGCATCCACACCTCTAATAAGCCATCTCATGAACTAAAAGGGGAATTTCAGCTACAGCTGACATTAATTTGGTTCCATCCATGTGAAGGTGATGTGCTCAGTGCGGACCTAACTGAGTGTACACGGGGCGGAAAACGGAGGCTGCCTCATTCCTGCGAATCTGAAGAAAGGGGCAGATTGACTCCCAGAGATCAGATCCAATCGCATTAGTCTAACTGTGATCAGTAATCAACCATAGTGGATAAAAGCATGACACCCGGAAGTTAGTGGCAGGCTCAAACATTCTGTGCATATTCCAGTCGACTGAAAAGCTCTGTGCTGTCCTTTAATATATGACATCATTTAAGAAATGGGAAGTCGATTAAATATTCATGGACGGGCAATCCATGAAAAGATGATAAGGAGCACACGGGAATGACTTAGACTCCTAAAGAAGAACAAGGGAGAATTTGATTTCTCTTACTCTGATAAAGAAAAGAACCACTTATGACAGTATCTTGTAAAAGTACTTCTCCTAAATTATTGTTTGCAAGATCAAACAAATGCAAAGATTATACTTTTTAACCTTTGCATCCTGTTATGTGCTGGATGGGGAAGCTGGCCAGGTTATTCCAGTTTCATTTTTGTGTTGGGACACGACCGTCTGTTCTGCCCCGGCAGGGGCGTTGCAAGCGGGGGGGATGTGGGTGTTGTCAGATTAAACGGGTACAAGAGCGAACTGAACTGTAGCCCTGATCAGGGAGGAAAACTAGCACAGACAAATATAGGCTATACACATAGGTCCCTTAGTTTGATTGAAGGACCATTCGGCCAATCACAGCAAAGGTATCAGCATCAGTGACGAGGGAAAGAGAGCTGTCCTGTCAGATTTGGAAAGAAAGTGCAGTGACGTGCGGTGAGGTTTGTGGCAGGTGAGGCACTGGCTCTTTCAGAACAAAAATAAATAATAATAATGCCAAGTGCTATAGTGAACTTAATTTTACATTTTTAGCCAGTGTACCGGCAATAACAATCCCATGGGCTCACGAGCGCCCCCTTCAGTGAGGCAGAGGTACTGGCTGCCTCACTTCCTGCTTTATCACTGCAGTATCAGATCAGCAAGACTAACTTCGTTATAGACATATGCGAAATACATGAGCTTCGATGGAAAGTGTGGATATATAACATAAGTGTGTGCAAACATTACACTGGTGACACACAGTGAGAAAGCGGGAGGCGCGCGCCTGACACGGTCAGTGAGGGAGCTTGCGCTGGGAGATGAGGCTCCACTCTATCGGAACACTTTTAAAAAAATGATTTAAATGATTAGAATCATACAAAAATTACATTTATAGCACAGAGCAGTAGACAAATATTATTATTCATTTTATCATTATTTGTTTTTTACTTCTCATGATGACCTGGCTCCCCTGACTGCACGTCCCTGAGAAAGTGATATCTTAGGCTTCATCACACTAAATTACTAAGGCAAAATGTCAACAATTTCTATACAATGTATACTAGACGAGGTTGCTAACCAATGGCACTGCATTTAACGTTATAGCAACTAGCTCTTTACTGCATTCTTTTTTTTTTCAGTCTGTCTCGTGCAGCATCATATGTTACTATCATAGAGCTGTGTCATGAAGCAATCATTCTCTTTTTGTCATGCAATACAGCCATTCCTCATTTATCGCGTTTAATCTGTTCCAGACTCTACCGCGAAAAGTGAATTTCCGCGAAGTAGGATTCTTTATTTATAAATTGAATATTTTCATAGTTAGAGCATACAAAACCTGTTTACGACCTTCTGAATACGGTTTTTAACATTATTAGAGCCCTCTAGACATGAAACAACACCCTTTCGTAACCATTACACTCTTATTTCCCAATATATTAGACAAAATAAGAGAAAATAAGACGTTAGATGTTACAAATATCATATTATTATTATTATTGTACATTTAATTACACACACACAGTTCTTACACAGAACCACTAAATTATGAATATAAGAAGAAGCAGAAGGCTTAGTAGAAGCAGCACATTTAGGAGTCTTCGTAGGGCTAGGAATTGTATAATAATGGCTGTGACTATAATTATATTATAATTTGGCTGTGATCATTTCAAGGGGAGTTTTACTTTCCCATCCTAGACCCCCCCCACTTTTAAAAAGCCTGATATGCCCCTGTTTCCCAGTATACTAGGGCTGGCAGTGTGCAGTTTTGTCAGTCCTCAGGCCAAGTGGCTACTGTCCTACTGTGTATGGCAGGTGTATGGCAGAAAAAACAGCCCAAGACGCTCTACTTTTCTAAGATCCCTAAAAGTGAGGTGCTGATACTGAAAGTGGCCAGACTCTATTCTGAAGGTCACAATTTTGGCCCTGTGCTGTGTGTACTACACTGTCCAGCCAAACAGAAGGTCGCCATTAGAATTTCAAATACTTAAAAGCCAATAACTAGATCATTATTACAGCTCAGCAACACTGTGCAGCAGTAAAGTGAAGTCAGCTGAGCACCTGAATCTACTGAATGGCCAGGTTATCCCATCAATGGATCATTTCTTTCCCAATGGCATGAGCATATTACAGGATGAGAATGCCAGCATGTGCTGAAGACGACTTCACGCAGTGGTTCAACTCACCTATCAGCAATATAAGAGCTCTGTGAAGAATGAGTGCAAGTCTGGATGAGAAAAAGTGTTGTGATGTTGCATAAGCACATGGAAACAATGCATGGATCGATGTGCCCCATAATCAAAGCTAAGGGCGGTCCAACAAAATATTAAAGTGCGCAACTTTTTTTTTAGGCCAGGCAGTGTATATTGCATAGTACAGTTGAAGTGTTAGACTTTTGATTGTGTGTGAAATGTCTGTCTAAACTGTGTAAACAGATCCGTAGATATCCACAGAAATGTGTGAGGCAGAAAGTCTATTATGTATTGTGTACCCCTGCCTTGCCTTCTGTCCGCGTCCCAGCAGCCAATCAGAGCCTTATGATGGCTCCCCGTCCTCCTTTTGCCTCTGAGGATTGGTTGGGAGCCTCTCATGCTCTTTGCTCCCCCTGCCCTGACCTGCGTATTCGGCCAAGGAGGGGGCTGGATGGCCCTCTTATGTTCGGAGAAACCCCAGTTTTAAGCAGGTGGCATGAGCACGCTGCCCCCTACCCCTGTCAGTCCCACTTTGCGATGGTCTTCATTGGGACTCGTCACGCGCCCGCTGGCTGAGCGCGACACCGGTCCACCTGGCGCGGCAGTGCAGAGCGAGCGGTCTGTCCGTCCCGCAGTGCCCCGCCCGCCGTGAGCCGGAGCTATTTACAGCCGGAGCTGGCTCCCAGGGAGCGCTTCCTCCATCTGCCGCGGCCGCACCGGGGCCTGGCTCCCGCTCAGCGGCCTCGCGCTTTGCTCACCTGACTTTAAGCTCCGAGCTCGGATTGCCGCTCGCAGCACCGCCGCGGCCCCGGCATTTTGGGGAGGTGCCCGGTCTCTGATGACTGGATATACGATGAGGGGCTTCCACACCCTATAAAGTGTTTGCTAAATGGATAAAGGATTATGCCAACACTGGCTTTTTTCTCCACTGCATTCCAGCCAGTCTGGAACATCGTGTGTTTTTCTGTGTCTGTGAGTCTGTGTGTTTCTGTGTGTGTGTGTGTGTGTATGCACTTGTCAGCCGCCCTCCCTCTCTCTTCTCCACCTTTATTGAGTAGTGCGCTGTGCTCGGAGGAACGCACCATTTGCTCACTTCCACCCACAGTCCTGAAAGCCCCCCCCCCCATCGCCACTATGCGCTGACAAGCCACACAGGAATCCAGCCGTCTCGGCCACCCCAGCGGGAAAAAGGCCAGCTCGCTTTTTTTTCCGGGCTCCGTCTTTCCCCTAGATGGCACAGAGGGGGTCGAGACTATGGGGCACCCCCTTGCCCTGCCTGGCATGGCCCCCAAAGATGCTCATTTTTTTATCAAACAGGAAGCAGGCGAAAATGCAAACCTCTGCCTTAAAGGCCGGTACAAGACGTACTCCTGCCCACGACCTGTTTTGTGAAGAATGCGCTCAAGGCCTGTGTGAAGTACATTCCCAGCATCCTCTTCCTGGGTATAAATACCCAGGTACTCTACCCCCACGTTATAAGCCGCCATGACATGCCTTTCCTCCCCGGGCCTCTTAGGTTACCGGCGCTTGTCATGAATCACGAGGAACAGTGTGGAAATTAAGGTCAGGCATAATCAACGACTATATCTTTCACGTGGGGGCTGGGGGAGGCGGGGGGGGGGCAGCGGGCACGGCATCAGCGCTGTGTAATTCCTGTGTGCACGGCCAGCGCTGCACTGTGCCATGGTTGTTTTTAGCCGCCACGGCACTCATGCTGAATATCTTCTGTCAGGAAGGAGAAACGGCTACACCAGCAAATTGCCTGATGTTTGCTGCAACAGGTCCTGATGATTTACATAAGGAGGGAGGAAATTCGACATTCTTCAAAAGCCTCCGCTACGTAACACTTTTTAGATTTCATTTTGAAACGGCATTTCACATGCGGACATTGAGATGTTCTCACTGGTAGGGCAGATTCAGATCTTAGCGTGTATTAACCCTCGTCCCTGGTCAGCTGGTCAACAGACTAACAGGCATGTAAAATGATGGCTTCTGGGTATCTAAAACTAACCAAAATTCTATTATCCATCTATTCTCCAACCCAGTATCCAGGACAGGTTCACTAGGGGGGCTGGAGCCTATTTCTTTAGAGCACAAGGCAGGCGACACCCTTAATGGGACACCAGTCCATTGCAGGGCATGACAGAATATGAGCACCAACTGTTGCTCAAGTACTGCATCAGTAACAGGGGTATGTATGAGGGAATCAAGAAAACTTTAGGCCCAACTCAGAGCTAAAGAACCCCATAACTGACAAGGCAAGGCAAGCAGGCGGAGAGAACACTACTCAGAGCTGTGCTCCAGAAAGAACGTTGTTGTCACTTCATCCCTTAATGCCATCAAACCCCTGCCCGTCATGAAGGAGCTAGATGCTGAACCAACCCTGGAAGAACTCTGCGTGGCTATTGACAGCTTGGCCTGCTGTAAAGCACCTGGCATTGATGGCTTTCCGCCAGATCTGATTAAGCACTGCAAAATCATCCTTTTGCAGCCTCTACATGATGTCCTTTGCCAGTGTTGGAGAGAAAGAGCTGTACCACAAGACATGAGAGATGCCAAGATTGACACTGTACAAGTACCCGTCAAATTATAGGCCAATCAATCTAGCTTCCATAACTGGAAAAGTAATGGAAGACATTATCCAAGCAAAAATGGTAGATTACCTGGATACTAATAACGTTCTGAGGGATAGCCAACATGGATTTAGGAGGGGTAGATCTTGTTTAACTAATCTACTGGAGTTCTTTGAGAACGCTACAAGAGAACTTGATCACAAAAAGGCCTACAATGTGATCTACTTAGATTTCCAGAAGGCCTTTGATGTTGACCCGCACAAATGGCTCCTGCTTAAGCTCAAAGCCTCAGGGACTGTAGCAACTTGGATTGAAAACTGGTTAACAGACAAAAAGCAGTGGGTAGTCATTAGAGGAACAATGTCTCAGTTCATAGTGGGGTACCACTGGGCTCAATTTAGGACCACTATTGTTCCTAATTTAGATAAATGATATAGACACCGATATATATAGTAAATTGGTTAAATTTGCAGATGACACCAAGGTGGGTGGTGTAGCAGATACTTAACTAGCGGCTCAGCAGCTACAGCGGGATCTTGATTTAATTAGTGACTTGGGCGGATACCTGGCAGATGAAATTTAACATAGACAAATGGAAGGTAATCCATGCAGGGAGCAGAAATATAAAGTACAAATATTTTATGGGTCCAACTGAAATAAAGGTAGCTGATCATGAGAAAGACCTTAGTGTGTATGTTGATGCTTCCATGTCCCACTCTCGCCAGTGTGGAGAAGGAATTAAAAAGGCCAATATGATGTTGGGTTACATCTCTAGGTGTATTGAGTTTAAGTCAAGGGAGGTAATGCTGAGCTATACAATTCCTTGGTAAGATCACACCTAGAATATTGTGTGCAGGTTTGGTCTCCAAATCTTAAAAAGGACATTGTTGCCTTAAAAAAGGTGCAACTTAGGGCTACAAGAATGATTCCTGGTCTTAGAGGAATGTCATATGAGGAGAGGTTAGCTGAGCTAAATCTGTTCAGCCTCAAGCAAAGGAGACTGAGGGGGGACATGATCCAGGTCTATAAGATTCTAACAGGACTGGATGCTGTTCAACCAAATAGTTACTTCAGCATTAGTTAAAATACGAGAACTGAGGTTGAGTGGCCTCCTCTCGTTTGTATATTTCTTATCTCCTTAACTCCAAATAAGCCACAAAATGAAAAAATTAATCGTGAACGCCATTGTGCTGAGTGATGGTGCTTTTCTTCCTATGTTTTCCGCAACACCAAAAGTCGCATGGTGATGACGAAAGCGTGTTCAGGCCCGGAACGTTAAGCACAATGTGGGACCAGCCGGGGGGGGGTAGTCTTGCTCGGGCATAGTACAAGGCAACCGGGCCAAGGCTTAATTAAACCACAGAGCTGGGACAAGGTGACAAATCACCGTCGCACTGGGACATACTCTGGGATCCCAGAGGATCCCTGGCAATGCACACAACAGTCGTGTCACCGCTGGCACGCAGGCAAGCTGTTCAGTCTATTTAGGCTAAAAGTACTTTCAGGCTAGCCTAACACTTCAGTATCCAGCTTTACTTAAGAACATTTTCATTGGCAGGGGGCAAACCATAGAAGTATGGTATATATCAAGAAGGAAAAATATTCCCAGGACACTGTATAGGACAGGCAGGGGGGTGTAAGGGGGGGCTGCAGGTGGCAAAGCTCCAGCCACTTTTGGCCAAAAGATTCAAAATGCTCCCCCCTTTTAGGTGTTAAGTGTCCCTAACAATAAGCGACATTCACACAATTTACCAAAACTGTCCCTGAAGAGGTGCCATCCAGTGAGTGAGCTATTTAAAAAAGGCAAAAACCACACTGTATATGTTAACACCAGTACAGAACTATTCTTGGGGTAGTTGTCACAGATGAGAGTGTTTTTCTGTTAAATAGACCAAATGGGTGTTAAAGAGACTGTTAGCAGCTTTGGATGATGAAATGCTATTTACATTTCAGAGATAAAGCATGTTAATATAGCAGTTAACCGTAATTAAATTTAAACGTCCATTGCACAAAATGCCGAACATACTTCTTGCCTCTTCTAGTTCCCCAACAGAGTGTTAGACAGATAGTATTCTTAGCCTGGGTTTTATTGAACCAGTATCAGAAAGTATTCACTAATGGAGTCCTGGCTTGAGCACTTAAGTAAATCACTCTGGCGAAGGGCGTCTGCCAAATGCTGTAAACGTAAATCACAACACCGGGGACTCATTGGCAATGTATAGAGTGGTACTAAGTTTTCTATCAAAAATGCTCAACTTCTAACTTTTTAATTTAGTTTCATGATGATCTGGAGTAAGTTGTAGGACACCAAAGGTGTAAAGAAGTATACCACCTATTCGCAGGGTGAGAAGTACAATTTGAAGGCACACAGTAATCAGAGAAGCAAGTCTTGCACATAGCTATGAATGGTTCACTCGACTGACAGTGGATTATCCAACACTAACCCCAGGCATAAACAGCCAGGGAGAAGAACAATGCATCAGTACTGTCACATTAGCAGCATTGCTGTGACCTGGAGCTTACTTCTCTCCTTATGAAACTTCTGACACGTCTTCACAGCCACGAAAACTTCCTCTTTCTGCACTGGGTCACCCTGGGGGCAGAGATGTGGAGTCAGCAATCAAACGGAACAGCCAGCCTCTGGGCCAGAACTCTCCCCCGGGACGATGCAGGAGATGAGGTCACGGTCATTTTCCAGGTCTGCAAGATGGAACTTCTCGTATGAAGCACCGAACAGGAGGTACAGACTCTGTGGGCTAAGGTAAGGATATCCTTTAAGTCTAGATCGTAGTTTTACCTAACTTAAGCTGAATAGTGCAGGTTTTAGTGTTCCAGAGGGTTTTAGGCCACTAGATAACCTGCCATGGGAATTTTTGTTGTTTTCTAACACCCCCCTCCCCCAACTTTTAATAATGTATGAACTTTAAGGAATGACAATGAGTTGAGCTTTTTGCCGCAGATTTTGCTACAAAGGAAAGAAAAGCGATGTTGTGCTGCGTGGGGCCGCTTTCTCAGTAGGGACTTGGTTTCCTCGTCTCCACTTGATGAATTTCTGATAAGGTTTCTTAAGGAAACGTGACAGAGGAAGGCGCAGCACTGCCGGGCTGAAGCGGACCTGCCGATCTGGAGTCCTATAAAACTTTATTAGCTGCAACCAATCGGCCCAGCAGGGCTGTGTTCGTGGGCGCTGTCATCAGCTGCCCAGTATCGCTGGACAGAGCCCAGAGAAAAAAAAAACACATAAAACGAAACGGCACTAAGGTTAGAGCGGGACATTTATCTCCCAGCCAGAGAGCAGAAAAGAAAAACATATCCGCTCTACGACAGATGCTTTGACACTGCAATTCATCAACATGGACATCTTGGTATTCACTGCAGTCATTTCGTCCACCATCTTGGATGTAGGCCTGCAAACTTCCAGGCCATGATGCCATACTCTCACTGTGTCACCCGCTGTGATGTGTGAGACTAGCTCAGCCTGTCACAGTCTGTGTACAGCAAACTCCAATTCCCAGAATCCTTTCCATCCACTCCCTGTTCCCATATTGTTACCCACCTGATTCTGTTCCCTCCTTTTCCTTGATCCTTGATTGCTTCATTGCGCCCAGCTGTGTTTTGTTCCCTTGGCTCCTTTAGCCTTTTTCTACCCAATCTTTCCTTGTGAGATTGCCAGCGCTTTGTCCCACGTTCGAGCGGTTATTGTAGTCCTGCCTTGCTGTGTTTTGACCTTTGAGTAACCTTCCTGTTTACAATTTTGTCTAGCCCTTTTGCCTGATTCTGTGTCTCCTTGTTTTTGGCCATTGTCTGTTTTTGACTATGTGTACGCCTTGTGATTTTTGTACCTCTTTCGACCCTCGCCTCCTGTTTTTGCCCCTCGTTGTACCAGCTACGATTCACAGCCTTAAACCTTTTTTCTCTCCCGCATGCCGTGAGGCGTCTTTCGTTGTCTGCCCGTGACACAGCAGCTGTGGCTAACAGGGTAACAGACCGGAACGGCACCTACACATTGAGGCAGGTGCTCAGGGAGGGTGGTGGCACAGTCCCTGGCTTGGGGAGAGCCCTCCAGATCTGTGCAGAACTCTGGGACGGTGGTCAGACTAGGCCCCTGGCCATCTTCCCAAATGTAGAGTGCAATCTAAGGGGTAGAACAGGGTGATGAAACTGGTGGATTAGAAAAAGCACATCTGACAACCATCAGGGGAGTTCTACGCAACATTACTCAGACCTTCACACATTGCCACCTGTCTCCTTTCTATACAACCTAGAAGGAAACTAACACACCCAAACCAGCTTAGCAGCATACCATATAGTCATACAGTACCAGTCAACAGTTGGGACATGTCAAGCTTCCTATAAAGGAGAGTGTCGCATCACATGACCTGGCCTCCTGACGTAACCTGTAGGTGTTTTAGGAGAAGTCAATGAGTGCTCAGCACATATGTGGGACCTCCTTCAGGACAGCTAGAGTAGCATCCCAGGAGGCCACCTCATGAAACTGGCGATTTGAACCAGCAACTTTCTGAGTCCCAGTGTTATTTTATAGTTATTTTATAATTATTCTAATATGTAGAGAATAGTACAAATAAACCTTTCTACAGGTAGGTGTATCCAAACGTTTGATTGGCACTGTATATTTTGTACATCTCAACACAAACACAACTAATTTGGTTTTCAGAGTTGCCTGGTGCCAGTGTGCAGTACATGAACTGAAGACAGATTATTGCTAAATGACCTGTGATCTGTCTCCAGATATATATTAAAAGCTCTTTTCCAGGTGGATATTCAAAGAGTTGCTTCTTCAGCCCCAAATAATGGTTCAGAGCATAGCCTTCAAGACCAGTCTGAACCTCAGCTTGGAAAAAAACCATCAAAAATGTCATGTGATGCCCAGAACATCAACCACCTCACAGCACCTTGCCAAAGCCAGCCTGCCGGACAGCCCTTTGCAAAGGGTCAGGTGCTATCTGGCTCTCAGACAGATGGATTGGTAAACAATCCCTAGCTTCCAGTGAATATAAATTCAGTTTGGGAGAGCTGATAAATTTTATGGGAGCTGCTGCTTTCTGGTAAACACGACCATAATTCAATGGCAGTTTGTGGTATTTACCTATAATATGGTGTACAACCAGATGGTTTATCAAGCATCATGTATAAAAGCCACACTACAATGTTAAGTTACATTTTTTTTGTTTTAAAAAGTCACTTTCAGTCATTTCTGGCAGTTTGTGTACATTGTATGCCATACACTGGCAAAAACCGCCAACACACAATATTAAATATCAGCTCTGTTGCCTTACCTCGTGCTTTAGGTCGATGGTGAAATCTGATTTTAGTGGTTCATCTTTCACCTTGCTGGCAAGCCTGGAATTAAACCGGTTAAGCCATCAGAGCTTAACTGCACAAGAAACACAGGATGCAACTTGACCCCCAGCCGCTCTCCTGCAGGGAGGACGAGAGCATTCTGACCTCAGGACGAGGGGCGTGCTCAGGGCCCAGGCTGCCGAGAAGTCTGGGTAGTTAAAGGCGGACGGGTCATCGGCAAAGGCGTAGTGGTGGATGATGGTGGCCTCTTCATCATGAAGCGGCTTCCCCAGGAACCACTCCTGAGCAGAGGAGAACACAAAGCCACCATGCTGGTGCATGCCGTTTCATCTGTGATGTCATAATTCCTATGTCAGAATTTAAATCACCTATTAGGAAGATCCATACTCAAAATGACTGGCATATTTTTCTGCTAAATTGCATGCAGACACAGGTAGAGTTGGGTGTAAAGCCTGGAGAGTCAAAACCCACCATTCCAGGATCTCACAAACTCGTCTTCAGCCGGTGGCATTTGCTTTAATAAGTTATTAAACCAGGCGCAACGTGTTTCCACTGCCGCCCAATCACAAACAGGGTACAACATTCAGGGGGCAAATTGTTATGTTCAAATTTGTTAAGCCTTTCTCTGCAAGTAAGCGATAGAACATGCAGTTCTAAGCCCGGATTGTTGGCTGCATTAGGGTGAATCCGAAGCCTGCTGCCTCATTTCATGTGGCCCGTGTGAAAAATATTGATAAAGGTTCCACTCCGGCCCACAGGATGGTTATACAATAGGACACATTGATTTGAGAAATTCCACTATACACAGAATTTCCATTTGGGGAGGTGGGGGCTGAAAGTATATAATATTCGGAGCCATCATCAGACTCACCATGCTAAAAATACAACAGCTTGCAAGGGAAACTCAGAAAGGACAAAATCGACCGCAGACAGACCTGACGAGACGGCAGTGTGTTTTTTTATCGCAGCGGGAGACCCGAGCTGTTAGAGGTAGCTTCTATAAACTGTTCACAAACTCTGAGTCTGTGAAGGCGTGCGATGCCAAAGCTGTAGGAAATACGTGCCGACAAGCCGCAGACATTCGCCAACGTACCTCTGATGAGAAACGACGTTTGCGGACTTCAGATGTTGCCTATTTTCATGTTCCATTTATGCATCAGTACTGAGTGAATAACTGGTGATTAACTGCATAAATTGCACTTAATGGCAGCAAAATCGCTACCTTAGATTGCAGGAAGAGGAAGTTGTGAGTGTTTTAGTTGTAATTAGAATAACCGCTAATATCCCCTAGAACGCGCTGTAATTTCCCTGGCAAATGTTGGCCGTAACCAAAATAAGTCTGACACCCCTGAAGTGTTGGCACCAGATCAAACATGATGAGCAGGGCCAAGGCTTTCACAGGGGGGAGGTAAATGTTGTTGATCAAAGGAGTTGGGGAGTGGGGGGGCAGAAAAGCATTTGGTAAGCCACGCCCCTGGGAAAGAGCAGACTTAGTAGCTTTACGATGATCACCTTCATTTAAAAAATGAAAATAAGATACAGTGTCCTAGGTAGGTGGCATTTGGCAGGACATGGCTCATTTGGGCAAGACAGCACCCCCATGATGCTGACCCTGAACCCTCGCCTCTCGGTTATCAAAAATTTCTAGCCACCATCTTCCTTCCTAAGGGTCTCCAGTGGAGGATGCAGTGTTGCCATAGCAGCACAGACACATTCATTGTCTGTACCTGCTTGTCATATTCAGGGTCAGGGGGATCGACTCTAATTCACCGTGAAACATTTTTGGGGAAACCAGAGTACCCAAAGGGAACCCAAAGGGAACCCAACAACAACACATGGTGAACACTCATGGAGCCAGGGCAGAGACTCCAATCCCAATCCCTAGAGGCGTGAGGATACAGTGTCAGCCACTCTGCCACCGTGCCACCCCACAGCAGAGATTGTTCTTTACAAACTGAAGTACCCTAAAGACATCAAGGTACCCTAAAGACACCTAAATACCATTTTTATGATTAAGCTAATAGTGTGTATGAATAAGGCAATTCTACTAACCATAACCCTACATTAACTAACAGATTAACTTACAAATCGCAAACATTCACCCATCACCCATTCACCCTTCATTATCAGGGTGGACATTATCTCTGGACTGGACACTTCCCCGTGGAACACAGTTCACAAAGCAGAAATACATCCTGAACTGGATGCTCGTCCACTGCAGGGCACACTTGGGGTGCTTTACGAATGCCAAACAGCCTAACTGTCTTTAGACAGTTGGAGGAAATATACTCAGCTCTATAAAAACAACTCCACACCTTGAGAGCAGAGGGGAGACTTAAGACCTCCGGCACACAACAAAATTAACTAGAGCCGTGAAGTCCACACAAAAAAGAGGACGGAAAACAGAGAACACCAACTATTCTATATGGCTGCAAAAAAACATTATTTTGATAATCGATCATTCATGTGATCAGGCAATAAACTAATTGATTTGTTGGGTCAAAATACAGGATTTAAAGAAAACTGCAAATGCTTCATTCAAAAAACATCAGTCACAGTTCTAATAAGAACGTCACACATTGTAGAGAATCTCTATTTAAAGTTACAAAATGTCACAGAAACAGTGGTCCACTGTCTCTGGCATATATCTTGGTTATAGTTTATAACACAGTATACAGTAGGGCTGAACGACTTATCGAGTTCAAATCGAAATCGCGATTTGAAGCAATGCAATTAGCAAATCGCAAAGGCTGCGATTTAGGATATGCATTATAAAGCACGTCTGACCCAGGGTTTAAAACTGTTGTGAGAATAATTTAACAAATTCATTCCGTCCTCCTTGTGTGACAGTCAGTCTAACCAATCATAAGTGCCGTGCTCCTCGCGTGCCAGTCATGCTCACCAATCAGAAGTGGCCCAAAGTGACCGCATATACACCCGCAAACATAGACATATGAAACCCAAGGAAAACGTTACATTCGCAGTGCAGAAAACTATTGGTTCCGCTGCTGAGACGTAAGTTAATTACCTACCCATTTCATGGTCAGAGATTGTTTACAGAACAATCCGATTATTAGTCATTAACCGCAAGAATCCTATTTGTTTTCTTACTGGAATAGTTTTATTTTTATTGCTTTATTTAACTTAACACAGTCACAGCTTTTGTGATAGTTGCATTATGCGTCATTGTTCTCTGCTAATGTGATCCTTGTGTATATGGGACTTTCCGGAAACACTTTACTATGGGTAAAAAAAAAGTGGCTGAGCGCTGTTTGCAAACGCGACACTTAAAATGTGCCTGTAAAAATACAATCACTTTACCATGTTAGCTAGCGACCGGGGACATTTTTGGCAAATAAATGACTATAAAACAATTTTAAGCTGTTTTACCTTAAATTTATTGCAAACTGGTCTGAAAAGAACACATAATCTGGTAACAGCAATCACACCAAATCATATTCACGGTAAAAAGTTCAGATTGTTTAGCAACTGCTCTTACTGTACATGTCACATAGTAAAAACTGAACTGAGTTAAGAAAAAAAAATCGCAATATCCGTCAGATAAATCGCAATTAGATATTTCCTTAAAATCGTTCAGCCGTAGTATAAAGTATTTCGACGGTATTTTGAAGTTCTGTTGGGTGGGGGTCCAGGTCAATTTAGTCACCAAGCGCAAAATGCCACGGTATATCGTGTTACCATAACACCGCAAAAGGGCACTAACAACAAAAAAAAATTTCATAAAAGTCTTCCAGTTTCTTTATTAAACTGCTTCTATTTGTGTTTATTGCAATACATCTACCCTCTGCTGGCGTGGTGGAATATCACTTCTGCACGCATGTGCCAGCCGCAACCACGGACAAATGCAGTGTGTACGCAAGAATCCATGCGCGGGAGACAGCCCGTCGCGCTATGCACAGACTATAACGGCACGCGGAAAAGTAACACTTAATACACCAACACTAACATTGCTAGGTGGTGATGTCATTATACAAATGCAACCAATCAATAATAAAATTTAGTTGTCAACTAAACTATATGTATTGCTGTTATTATCAATGTTATGGATTAGTTGTTAAAGTCCTACATTTAACTGAAAAAGAATTCCCCAGTATTTAATCTCATTTTTCTCTTTCCATCTCCCCATTATTAGCTTAGCAAGGGAGGCAAAGTAAAGGTCACATTTCTATTTCGTAATTACTGCTCCTGCTTAATTTGCTGCTCTTTAATAGTTCTTCTGATACTGAGCTTTTCATCTTCTTTGAGCTCCCTGTGCTGCTAAGTGCTGCTAGTTTCGGCTTTTTGACTTTCCTAGCCAGTCACTGACAAAATCAAACAGACCAATTTAAGAGTGGAAATATTTTGCTTATCAGGCGGACACACCGGACAACCCGAGGCTTCCGAGGGCAGCGTAGATAGCTGAAACCCGCAGGGCGGTGTGTGACTCAGCTGATTAGGATCTGTGTCCATATCCAAGAGGTTGTGGGTTCACAGCCCGTGGCTGGTCTTAACCCTAACTGCTCCAGGGGTGCTGAATATTCTCACACCTGCTGGTATGTCACTTTGTACAAAAAGGGCCTCTGAAATAAAATGCAGATCACTGTAAAATGTAAATCAGTTTGGCTATTCTGGCCCACGAAGTTCATACCCACTGATGGAAAGGATCTGGAGCAGGGGGGGCTTGGATGAGTCAAAAGCTGCCCCCCCTTCCAGGTAATGGCTTTTGATTTAGATGCCTCAGCTACTCCACTCCTAGTTTACTGCCCCCGGCTCCAGACACAATTTAACGCATTTTATTGCCTCTAATAGCTTCTACACACCGAAAAAATTACTGCCCAGCTTAAGTTCACATAAACACAACAGACATAAAAAAACAATAGAGACACTCAATAAATACTCCCAATAAATACTCTCAATAAACAAAGACACTCAAAGAGAAAGACTAAAATTAGAACAAGTTAGCAGACGCATGCTCCCGCACCTACCTTTGCTGCGTCGAACCGGCTCAGGGCATGGAGGAGACGTTCCACCCGTACGTTGGTCTCCTCTTCCAGGAAAATGAACCATGACGAAGTCTCCCCATACACGGAAGCGAGGCTGGAGGTCGGGAAGAAATTTATTTGCTATTGATGAAGCACGTAGCCAGGTAGCAAAATCACGGTTTTGAACCCCATCAAAATTTGCTCCCGACCCCCAGTCTGCAAAATCTATGGAGGGGAAACCCCTGACTAGTGCGATTGCGACTCTCTGGGAAATACCTAAGTATTAATAATACTATGAGTATTAGTCCATTACTCAGGGATGCATTTCCTGTGTCATTTCCATCTAGAATGCCTGCTGAATCTCATCACAGGAATCCATTCCACCACACCAAGCCCGAGCGGTGAGGACCAACACACGCCTCCTGTGGCGTCTGTGTGAGGCATCAACCACTCGCTTCCTTCTCACTCTGTTGAGCTGCGTAACATGCTATGGAGAAGAGAGCTGTGCACTGAGTTCCACCCGTAGCCCAGTAGGTGTCACTGTGAAGCAAGGGCAGAATGAGGAATCCAGCTGCGTGGCCCACCTGCTAGAAAGCACATGTGCATCCCTTTGGCGTCATCATCGGCAACCAACTGCTAATGTGGCACAGGACAGGGATGGAATCCCGGCCCCTGCTGTTGGACCTCCTGGCCACCAGTGGGGGCCATTTGGGAAGCACTGAATCATATTGCGGTAGGTTCAGCCTGGCAGGTAGCACAATGCATGTGCCCCAGGTACCCATATCTGTTTGTCAAGAGGAGGTGGCACATTCACACGCATCCAGCCTTTCCCAGTGGGCACGTGCACAACTCACAGCGGCAGCACTGGCAGAATGCTCCAGTCACCATCGTTGCCAGTGAGGTTGTGTAGAAGCAGCACGGTGGGCAGACTCTGCGGGGAAAGGAGAAGCCGGTCATCGGTACATACGCCAGCTGTCTTCTGTCCAGAAGAGTCACACCTAGAGATCAAAAGCTTTGTGCCTGAGCAACCTGCATATCTAGAGTAATTAGATTTCTGTAACTCCTGTAGCTCCTAAGTACAACCCTGGCCCACACAAGCGGCAGACTTGACGGTGCTCCAACTATTTTATTTCCTACACTAAGTACAGGCCCTTCCAAGTCAAAGTCAACAACCAAAGTCAATGATAATCATAGTTTGAAAAGGCTTTTCCTCCAATCAA
>JAODKN010000039.1:13780296-13793577 GCA_026774425.1 Petrocephalus zakoni | reverse complement strand
CCCCCCCCCCCCCCCCCCCCCCCCCCCCCCCCCCCCCCCCCCCCCCCCCCCCCCCCCCCCCCCCCCACAGACAACACACACATGCAGATCAGAGAGTGACCGAGCAGCAGGACACATCTGGAGCATTGGAGCCCAAGTGTGGAGCAGCAGGACACATCTGGAGCACTGGAGCCCAAGTGTGGAGGAGCAGAGTAGTGTGTCTAACCCCTCCCACGGCCCCTATTTTAAGCACGCGATCACACTGCTCGTGGCATACTGGCGCATTAGTGTAGTGTGGGCAAGGCAGAGACAGTTCAGGTAGAAATAAGCCTGGGTATTCCCACACGGTGTCTCCTTACCCTGCTTGGAAGCGATAGGACGCATGGTCCTGTGACCCATCCTGCCCTGTACTGGGAGCAGGGCAGAGAAGCGTAATCTTGAAGGGCGCTGCTTACTGGCAGAGGGGTTTCCTAACTCCATTACAGCACAAGATTAGAACGAGACTTCAGCACTCAAAATTCAAAAAAGGGAAGAAGAAAAAAGACAATAAACGAGAAAACCGGTCCAAGGTCTGGCCAGTGTCGTCAGAATACATATTTTTATTTCCTTTTTTTTCCAAGATATACGTGCGGCAGTAAAAGCAGAAGTATAAGCACGCTGCACACGTGCCCACAAAAGCGTGCCCCCCCCCTCATCCGCTCAAGACCCACGACTGAGAGGAAGAGGAAGCCAGAGGCTGCGGCCTGTACCAGGGCTTTACGCAAAAGCTGCCCGGGCTCCCAAACCCGATGTGGGCAGCCTCTGACCTCACAAAGGTCTTTACTGCCTCATTCAGTCTCTTATTACTGATTAACATGTAGCTGTCTCCATAGTGATAACACTGACGGGAGAAAAGGGCTTTGAAAGTACACTGTGGGCAGCATTTACAGAGTGTTGTCAATCACTGGCTGGATTAACCCAAAGCGAACCAGAATAATCAGTAAGAAGCAGGGCTAAACCAGCTGCTGATTTAACACCGCCTGTTGTTGGCTTTGAACTATATTCTCTGCAGTCACCAACTCAACAAGCACTGAGAAATTGAGTGTGTATAATGTACATAATCTGAACCTGTAAATACCTATAAATATTCAGCCAAAGATGCCAATCATGAATAAATACCTGACAGGAAACACCGGCCACTTGTAATCAGGCCGTCACTAGCCTAAAATGGGCAGAAAGATGCATGTATAAGGGCGATGGTCCTTTGAAAGATGGGTTCTGCCTTGCTATTTGAAAAATACTCTTCCTCCATCATGCGATTCGAAGGTGAGGGTTAGGGTATAAATAAGGCCCGAATCGGCACAGCTATCTACACAAACATGCTGGTTAATCCAGTTATCTTAACAGCATCTGACGGCGTCTCTGAGCGCTATTACGGTCTTCGTCTGGTTTTTCTGAGTGACAGATAAAAACCACACATGCACCCCCCAAGGCTGTCCAGGGTGGCTGGCCCTACCACGAGCAGGCCTCCCTCTCCAATACAGCGGGCCTCATGTTTCAGGCCAGATGGATCAGGATGCAGGAAGTCTCCATGCTGAAACTGACTCGCGGTTTTTACATCCAGTACAGGGAACCTTTCACAGAACAAGCTAAGCCAGCTAAGCATACCTCAAATGACTATATTTTCATGTAGCAATAAGGTCAAAAAATAAAATAATTATTAGGGCAGAAACAAGTAATGACATTAATTCTACCCCAAGCCAGGGATAAACCTTTCAATAAAAAGTTAGTTACATTAAATTAAAAATACATGTAAGAGCTGGAGTTTTGTAAAAACAGTTTAGCGGCTAAACTGCCGAACTGGCAACAAGTGTGTTAAGTATAAAGCATAAGAATCATTTCTGTCTGTGGTTTTGCACGTGCATTTGACTCAGTAGAATGGAGTGTTATGGAAAAGCAAAACTGTCCTAACATCAGCGCATCAAGAGCAGCACAAAGCCGCAGGCGTCGGTGACCCAGTTATCTTCAAGACCAAGCACACATGTAAAATGTATCTTAAATATTAAGGCGATTCAGTTCGTGCATATTAAGCAACATGCCACAGGATTCCAGTGATTTTTTTTACAACGGATTTTTAAACAGGTGGACACCAGCTAATTACTCATAAGTAGCTCTGTCTAGCCTGAGTAGGTAATATGCCGGTACATCTAATGATGACTAATACGGACTTCTTCACCCGTGACAAATCACATTTCGAATTATGGCTTGTAACTAGGATTAAGGGTTAGGAGATTATGTTTAAATCATGAAGCAGTTTGATCCGCAGGCGCACGGGGGGAAAGAAACCCGTGCACAGGAAAATATGTGATCGTTTTAAAAATTAATTTCAGGAAGTTGGTAAGTTCGGTCAACATATTCGAGGTGTACAAGACCTGGCTTTTGCTACCGTGCCATTATCTAACCGCGTCCGCGTTCACGCCGCTTACTGCCGGATGCACACGCTGCGCGCTGAATACTATGAATTAGATAATAAATTGATTTATGAGTGCCGACCTTAACACTTTCATTCGCAGCCACCTGCGCAACTTGAGGAAGAAGGACCATAATAAAGGAGCCGCATCGCGGATGCGGCCGGTCAAGGCTGCGAATGCGTGGGTATCGGTCCCGCAGGAGCGCACGGCGGACGCCTCGCCGCCCCCGCAGCCGCACTTTAAGCTCCAGGTTCGGTGGGGGGGGGGTTTGGCGTCGCCACGTGCATGCGATGCACATCAAGCCTATGCACGGATGAAACGGGAGGTGCAGGCGATCGCAACTTCAGCCGTACTCACTGAAGGAGAGCAGGATGAACCAGGGAGGGACTTTGATTCCGGCGTGGAAGTCGTCGGGCAGCATAGCGACACGGCTCTGGCGGCTCCGCGATGCGTTACAGCGCCGGGCGCCGCTCCTGGGCGATCTTTCCAGCAGCCCGTTGACTACAGATATTCGATGGGATTCTTTTCGTTATATATATTCTTATTATTTATTTATATGCTTACAACAGTTGTTCAGGTGCGCACTCGTGTGGTCAGAGACCGCAAGTGGTCTTGTATTTCTGTCTACATCTAAAAACACATTTAATTACACCTAACACATGCTTGTCGGTGTTGGAGCTGGTGTCATTAGGTTAAATATTCAGAGTTACTGACGTCAGTTGAATATCGTTAATTGTTTTTAACTTGCACTGACAAAAAAAAAAGGAAAAAAACGATGAGTTTGTGTGGATTTTGCATATTTTCTGTGTAGAAAGAGTTTTTTCTGCAGTTAGGTGCTGGATAAAAAATACATTTTTAAAAATGACAGATGCTCCATATAACCACTCTATTACCTGCTGCCAAAAGTGACTTAAGATATTCTTCTCATTTGATTCAGTAAACATCGTGCATGCCTTCCTCCCCACATAGAACTTGAACCTATTCTTAAACTACAGTACCAGTCAAATGTCTGGACAAAACTGCCTTTAATGCATCTATCTCTATTTTAGCCATGTTATTCACCCTGCAGTAGAACACTTAGAGGGAAAAAAATAATACATATCAAGTATTGCGGCGACCAAGAGAAATGTTCAACATCTCAACATTTTTTCAAATAAAATACTGTGAGCTCAAATGCAAACAACAGAAGCAGCTATACGCATAATTGTCTTTACTGAGAGACACACACAAAAAAAATGAAACCGGAAGAAAGATTGTCACAAAAAAAAGCTGTCCAAACAGGCAGAAACACCCGGGAACCTCCCTCCTTCTGAACAAGAACAAGCAAAGTCAAATGGCACAGGTTGGCTTAAATTTCCATTTCCATGAAGCCCATACGACTTCCTTAATTCAGCCCCCCTCGGTCAGGATGCAATGACAACACTTCCTATGGTTACTGGAAGGATTCCCCAGGGCATTCTGCATATATTTACATTTTATATATTTAGCAGATGCTTTTGTAAAGCGACACACAAATGGGGCATACAGCACATTGTAAGGATACAAGTTGTCAGCTACAGTCAACCAGGCATGAGTGCAGCTAGGCTAAGCTTCCGATGAATGTCCAGGCACAAGTGTAAGCAGCACTAGAATAGGAGCTACACATCGATTTCTAACAAAGCAAGATCTAATAAGAGTGTTCAAGGACCAGAAGTGCAACTTAAGAACAACCAAGGAATGTAAAGTGGCATCAGGCTAGCAGAGAAATTCATGGAGGAGATGTGTCTTGAAGGTGGAGAGTGAATCTGATAACCGGACGTGGTTCGGCAACTGGGGAATCGCGCAAGGGAACGGTTTGGAGTGACACTTTTCACGTGGTGGACGTTGGTTTGCTGACTGAAGGTGGTCTGCCGGCACATACAGTAAGTCTTGAGGATAGTTTGGATAGTTTAATAGTTTGGCTGTGAGGTAACAAGTGCCAGGTCTAGAAGCTGAGCCACATACTAAGTCGGAGAAGGCCTGATGTTCCTGATGTTATGCAGGGTAATCATGCAAGTAAAAAAAAAAATACTAACACTGCATTCACGTATGCTCATCACAAATCGTCATTAAGCAAAACTGCGCTGATCGTTTTGTTTCCCAAATGTGTGGGGTCCCAACCTTATGGGTTGCCAACCTCTCTGCAAATTTATTTGTTATTATATTAAATTATAATACATTATATTCATACATTGACCAAATGTATTATGCTCATTTGTGAAGCATGAGGATCTTCAGCTTAAAATTAATTCATGAATTAAAGTTCATTAATTGAGCTCTGTTTTAATCAATAACAAATATATACGTATCTTCTATTCATCAAAGACCTTAGCATCCCAGTGATAGTCCATTGCCCAATAAACCCCCCAGGCTACTCTGTTGGAAAATGCACATCCTAGACCGTTTGTCATAATGGGTGATTTAGACAAAGCATTTCATAGGCATCCTGACCACCTCACAGACTAGTTCACTTAAAATCTTGCCTTCGTATGTGCGTTACGTAAAAACCTTACCTATGTACGTGTGTAATTTTTAAGGCCAAGTCATCATTTAGCATGCAGGGGCTTTTCAAACACGGCTTATGAAGAAACGTGATTTGAATATGGTTGGTGACTGTGTTCTTCATATATGAAAATACACAACGTTCCGAATTACTCAGTATCGATTTGACTAAGCACCACAACGGGCCACTAATTTTTATCTCCATTCAGATTAAATCACGTGATTAGTGTACAATAGGATGTCATTTCCTGGACTTAGGAAGGAGGTGGGTTTCAGGTTGGAGAAGGACTGAAAGGTGAGGTCCACTGCGGCCAAACACTGTTGATAAAAGCCCATATGGAAAGTCACATGACCACAACCTCACTCTGTTCCAAAGTGTCAACAAGGAAATCATCCCATATCCAGCAGAAAAAGGTGCCCCAAATACACCTCCATTACCTGTATCTGGTGTAGTGGTGAGACACTGACATCATAATTTTCCACCAACATGAAGATCATTTAGGCATAATTTTCTTTGACTGCATAGGACTTTTGCACAGTACCATACAGTCCATTTCAACTCTTCCAACAAACTCTTTAAAAGGTTTAATAAGTTGCAAAATGTACAACAAGTACTACTAAAACCTTTGGATTTTAGCAGAGATGGCTGGTTATGCCATTTAGTAAGGTAACCCAAGTTAGTGTAGCTGTACACCACTGAAATCGATTTTCTTAAAATGACCGTGAGAAATTTAATCCATCATTTGTGTGTAACCACAAAGAAAGACCAACTACTAATTCAAAAACTGGTGTATCAGTATTTGACTATGTTTGCAAGTGGCGTGTGTGGGAAGTGTACGCATTAAAACAGAAAATCTTATTAATCACGAGAAAAGACTGGTAAAAAGAATGAAAGTTACTGAAGTGGAAGAGATCCTAATAAGTCTTCCAGCCAGTTTTGGAGTGGAGATCCGTGGGACGAGTTACAGACTCATTAGATCCAATGCAGCAGAAAATTCCCAATTCACTGATTTGACAGTGCCAAAGGAAAATAAATGCTCGCGTATCACAGAAACATTTAAAATATGTTAAATGAAAATGATCAATTAAAGATCAATGAAATATGATTTATACTAATGGGACTCCAGCTCTTTATACCAACTTTGGGTTACCATGATAGATGGACAAATTCAAATTGACAAGTTTTTCCACTGCACCAGGTGCTGTACTTCTGGTACTTCAAGAAAGTATCAAAAGTATGTAGTTAAATGTGCTGGTTTTCCTCTGGCTTAAAATGACATCATATGTCATTGAATGACATCATAATGTGAGATGGTGCATTTTGTATTAAATTTGAAAATGGCTTTATTATATTATAGGGCTGTGTGGACCCATATGATGTGTGATAATTCAAACATGGCATGTTTTGCAAATGCTATTATTTATCGCTAGTCAGTTAGACTAAAATCAGGCTTTTTCATATCTCTGTACTGTACTGACATTATAGTGCAAGAGGTTTCACTAAAACATCTTTTACCCTGGCATAGGGGAAAACTTAATTAATTTTTGTGATGATTCCTTTTATAGAATATCCAATATATGTTTTAAAAATCAGTTTAAAGTTTACCTCAGCTGCTTTTGCATGAACGCTGCATATATTTTTGGAGATAATCAAAATCATCTTCATCCTTGCAGTTTAAGTCACTCCTACACAGGTTTGTGAAAAATGTATGTTGGATTCCTTTATGCTTTATAAATACCCTAATATTTATTACAACAAAACCACATTGCTAAATTTGGAGATTTTCCAATACCATGCAGTCATAGTAAATTAAATATAATGGTTTCTAAATTTCTTGTCGTGCCATTCTGATCTTCTTGTATCTGCTCATTTATTTTGTTTATCGTTGTTTTCTGAGTTTGTAACTTTTTTCAAGACACTGGTTGGATTGTGTTTAGAGGGAGGCTACTTGCATAACCAATCAACAAAGAAATCACTGCAACTCCCGCCCCAAAGTACCGAAGTACCAAAAACGTAAACTGAAGACATTTTCGTTAAAATTTTAGTTTATTGTTTATTTTAGTTTGTTTTGTCAACATACAATACAGTTTCAGTTAATTATCATTTTTTCGTTAGGCCTCGTTTTTATTTTTATTTGAGTTAACAAAAATGTTTAATTTTCATAATTTCATTAGTTTTCAAGAAGGATAGTCCTGATAGTCAGTACTTAAGTAAGAGTTAATATGCACTTATCCATAAAGGGTAAACCACAATATTTGTAAGCACTCCCACGGTGATCCACCTCCTTAAAAAATTCAGAACTTCTGCCTCTGATGATGATGATTTTTTCTCAGGTAAAAAGAAGAACAAATGTCGAACAACCAAAGTCTAGCTGTAATATTTCAAGCAGGCTGGGCTTTTCAGGGAATCAGAAGCAGAGCTGAGGCGGCCTTAGTGATGGTCTGGATGTACTCCTTGTAGTCGACAGCAAAGTACTCGGAAAGCAGGAAGCTGACGATGCCCACCAAAGACATGAGGAAGAGGAAGCCGATGATCCGCTTGCCGAAGAGGTACCCAGGGGTGCTGTTGGGGGGGCAGGAAATGGTGTCATTCTTGATTTTGATCAGTGTCAGAACATCGCACATCATAAGATGCCTGACTGCTGGGCAGCATCGTGGGAGCAGCCGCGAGCTTGGGATGGAGCCAACCTTGTGTCCATAAGTCTCTGTGGTTCAGCTCTATAGCAATTTATCAAGCCTGAGATTAGTCAAGACACATTACCTCACTTAATGTGATGGATCAATAGGGTCTTCAGAAAACTGCTTTGTTAAGGTGATTAATTGTCATCGTTGATGCACCATAGCTCGATTTGTCCTTCATTTAACCAAATTGCGGCATAGCATTGGACAGCTAATACAGCACCCAGGAGCAGTGCTTGGGGGTCGTACCATTACCTTTTGATAACAAGTGTACTTTCCCCTAACCATCAGGCCAACAGTGCCCCTAATTTCCCAACTTTCCTAATCACTGAGAATCCAGAGGCATAAAGTAACAAGAAACACTGAGAATCAGTGGTGTAACCTTACTTTGGCTAAGCAGTGTTTACTAGATTTGTACGTTACTTGAGTGCTTTAAGTTGTTGCAACTTTCACTTTCACTTCGTTACATTTCTAAACGAAATAACTTTTTACTCTGATACATTCTGCCCTAGACCATTGTTACTCACCAAATTAAAAAAAAACTAAATATGTAATAATAAATATATACAGGCAAAGAAATAAATGACAAAAGCTATAACTGCAACCTGCACTTTGAATATTTTATCACCATATTCATCACCAGGTCTCAAAGCACCGGCCAGCAACATGTTTATAATTCAGGATTACATCTGGCCCGTAGATCAGTCTCTCATTTTTCACAAAATGAAAAAAAACAAAGTAAATTTAATCCACAAAACTGCGTAGCTCAGAAAATATCACCTCTATGAGCTGCAGTATAGCGTCCATCTATGACTGCGGTAAGTGCAAACAGCATATTTTCTGAATAATCCGCTAATCCTCTTGCGACTAACTTTTCCTTATTGCAATGCTCTGTAACTTACAATGTTATATTCAAACCAAAAAAGTCAGGTTGCTGTTCATGAGATAAATAAATTTTAATAAGTAGAACTTAGGTATTTTTACTCTTACTTGAGTAGTATTTTACTGGATGAATTTTAACTTGAGTTACACTTTCGTGTAAAATCTACACTTCTACTTTGGTATTAAAGTTGAGAACTTTTTCCACCACTGCTGTGACTCTACTGTGAGGCCACAAGGGCTCAAAGAGGAACCTTTGATGACTTATGTCACACTAACAAAAATTATCATGATGCAATTATAATTAGCACTTGCTTCGCTCCCCAAGCTCATTTGCAACACAGGCATTGTTTCAAAATGAAAAAGACAGCAGGGAAAAAAAGACAGGTGTCACAAGTGCATGGCAGGCATGTTTGCATGGGCGTCCTGTATTTGCATACAGGCGTGAATGCACTTGTCTGTCTCGGCAGGTCTGCACGTCTTTGCATCTGCACATCCAGTACTGTGGCTGCAGAAGTACAGGAAGGCAGCACCTAGCTGAGGGAACTCCCTCTATTGCACGCTTAAGCACAAATATACAAATGTATAGACTAATCACAGAAAGGGGACTAAAACACAGCTGAAATTAATCATACGGCAGCCAGATGACACCAAATCCCAAAACAGAAGCGCAAATTATTCTTAGTCATCGCCAAAGGGGAAAATACAAAGATGATTTTTATGAACTTGAGTACTTGCTTTTATTTTAAAACATTCAAAAGCTTCTTTATCAAGGGTCAATTATGACACCTTTGTTACAATAGTCTGAATTTGAATTTTAACAATAGCAGACAATCAGGATATAGCAATAGTAATCAGAGACTTATGACCAGGCCTAGACTGGCCATCTGGCAGGGAGGGCATTTTCCCAGTGGGCCGGGGTGGGGGGGGCAATATGACACGAGTCTCCAAGAAGGTGGATGATGCTAAGCCAGTATCACATTTTTATTTACTCCAAAAGCAGCACAGAACTATATAAACAAAGTTGTTTTCTTGCTAATTTGACCTTCCAAGACAAACGAGAGTGAAAGATACCTTTGTGGTGTCTGGCCCATATATCCAACGAAGTACTTCTGTCTAACAAACAGGTACATAATTCCGGCAAAGGCAGCCGGTGCTGGAGTAAAAGAGAGGCAGAGAGAAATGATAAAAATGTGCAAACTCACACACGCAGTTACACACTCAAAGACCTTTATTTCAAACGTATAATATTTATAGTACTGCATATTTCCACATTTTAAATGTTTTGTATTAATGTTTGAGGAGAGTGTAACTTATGGATGAAGGTGCAAATGGGACAGGATGAAACTGAAACACAACTTTAACACACAAATTCGTAACAGGAATGAATATATCAGCACAGATATATTTAGAGTTGTTCCATGTGCCTTTCTCTCCTTCCTGCTTTGTAGCCACATCGCCTCAAATTGCTATGACTGGTGGAGAATGTTACCGTAAAGGTTGTCTCGACGCCCTTACAAACATTTGCTCATTAAGATCTTCCGCTTGGCATATTCATTTACTCCACTGCAACTCCAGCTCAGCAGAGTTTAGAATATGGTGCTGTTTGAGGTGGACAAGTTGGAGGCATTTTAGCGCCTTTCCAAAGCCTGCACCTAAACATCTGGATTGGTGGACCGAAAGGGAACCAGAAGCTGCTGGCAGTTGATGGGATTTCCTCCTCTGTGCTCAAATGGAGCTAACCCCCCTAGACCAAGGTGACGTGAGAACTACAGTGCACAGAACGGGTGCTTTTTATATCATATTTAAGTAATAAGGAGAAAAAGTCACCAGGAATACGCTTCTCCAGCAGACAGGTATAATACCAAGATCAAGATGCTCCCAGGCTGCTATGACCCCTTTTGGTTCCCTCCTAGGGCTTGGATCAGCATGGCATTGGGGAAGGAAGTATTTCAACTAATTGTATGGTATGAAGCCAGTGACTTCCAACTGTTACTATTTTACTTTTCATTTAAAAAGACTACACATTCATGATAGATGCAGTGCATGTGCTGTAGCTCTGAATCACAGTGCAAAGCAAAGACTGTAGTGAGTGAGGTTTGTAATTCTTTCTGCCCTTAATAGCGGAATAAAGCACTGCAACCTTCAGTCCCCCTTACCTTGGCTCAGACAAATGCCTGCACACCACATAACAGCGATAAACGTGGGGTATGTGTCCATGCAGTTCCGACTGTGAAGAAGCAGAAGCAGACCGTGTAAAATGAAGGAACATCTACAGGGTTTGTGTTCTGACAGAGTTTTCTTTTTTGTTAAATATTTCAAAAGATCTGTCAGGCAGGTGTATGGACCGTACCAGCAAGATCTCCATATACACCACATGCGAAAATGGAGTTCTCGAGTGATTGTGCCAGTCTTACGAGGGGTGTGAACAAGCGTCTTAGCAGTTAAATAAATAGTTGCTTTGTTATAACAATATAAAACATAATGCGAAAATGGAGGTAAGCTATGCTAAACTAATGGATTTAAAACTAAATTCTAAAACTAAAAATTTGCTTAATGTGGTTAAATAACTTTCCGCTTGGTGGTCATCAAAATAGACTATCGGACAGAGAAAAAATTATTATTTTGACTTTCCGGCACCAGCCCCCCTTTGGCAGAACAACCTATTTTTGTACACGTTACGAAATCGGCAGTTTCTATTGGTTTCTGGACGCAAACATCCAATGGATGACCAAAAAGTCAAACAAATATGAGCTACCGTGCAGCCCAGGAACTCTATTACTGTTCGCAGTTTGATGCAAATCCGAAGCTATTTAAATACTCATTTTACGATGGGCGGAAATTCCCCCGGGATGTTACTGTAATTTCTACGAGGATTTCCTGTGTTTTTGTTTTTTAAACAAACTATCTTTGCATTGCCAATTCAAACATGAAATTCGACTGTTGTAAATTTTTAACCCAATATGCAAAAACATATTAGGCAAAGGAGGCATAGCCCAAACAAATATAAGTACCGGATTTGCAACTAAATAAACTGCCTCACAAGAGATGGGAGAGTCCATCTCAAAGTGCATCCCTTTGCACGGGTCACTTACTTGGCGCAGTAAACTCTTTCGTAAGCGGCCGTCTTGGCGTTGGACGTCTTGCATTCTTTCTCAACCTTATTTGCAAAGAACACTGAAAAAAAGGGTAACGAAACGACTTTAGGACAGCGGACGTCATTTACGACCCCCACTAAGACTCTCGATCTCAGCTTTTTTGACTTATGTCGGGTCCAAGCATACCTCATACACACATATACGCGCATCTGGCAGTCAGACTGACGCTCACGCAAGAAATCTTACTGAGATATAAAATAATTTAAGTAATAATATTATTTATATTACATATTCCATTCCATTCCATTATAAAACTAAAATTTGGTGTATCACAAGCGCCGGGGTACTTTGCAACCCCCACAGACTATTTACAAGGTAACACAAGCGTAACATGTAAACGCGTGTGCGTGCGCAATCTCACTCCAGCCAGCTGGACAAAGTTGGCAATCTTGACAGAAAGAACCCAACAAAATGTTTTACTCACGGTTCCTTCTGTATATTTTCATTCATGAACATGCCCGTACGTATACCATTAAGGCGGACATGATGTCAAGTCCTCAGTACTTTTTTTCTGCCACTCCAATGACCTAGGACGGGCTTTTGACCCTATTATTATTTAAAAAATCCCGGCTACAACCCTGCTTATGAAACCGTCTGGTAATAACGTTCTCCAAAGGAAAACCTGCACAGGTCAATTCCATTTGCATGGACTTTAATTGCAGAGAATTAAAGTCTGCTTTTCATATCAAACGGATCGTCTAGTTCCCTGCAGCGAGCTGCCTACCGTTTTGCAGGACGCTCAGCAGGGTGACGATGACCAGCAAGAAGACCTCCTCCATCGCTTCCTTCATTGTGCATAGAGCTACTGCACCTCTGCAAACTGCCCAACGGACTGCCGGTCCCCGCGGAGCCCGTCGCATACATTACATGAGGAAATGATCTTTATCTTTCAACATGCACTGATCATCGATGCGCTTCCTGCTGCAAACACGTACACTTCAACCGCAGTCTTTAAGCAACAAACTATTATGTACAAGGGCGTAGGAACCAGGGGGGACTAATATTTAATATGCATTCATCCCCCCCAGACAATCAACTTTGACATTTAAATTATTAAGTTTGGCCCAATATCAAACTGTCTCCCACCCCCATGATTTTCAGGAAAGGTTTCTTTTAATTAGCGTACCCTATTGACTGACTTTAATTGCAGACGCTGTTAGAATTTGGATTTATCCAATAACCGACTGTGAGCAGAGACAAACCAAGCCCATAAAGATAGTTATAAATCAGAATTTGGACAGAAAGAAATTTAAGAACTTCTATGTAAACAGAGTATCCCACGGATAACTATAGTCTCAACTTGTCTTGGACAGCAATATTAATAAAATATTTTAATTTGTTCGTCATAGTGTATTTTTTCTTTAGATTAAATTTTAATAGGCAATGATTTGCATTACTAATAGCTTCTCCCATATGGTCTAGCGGTTAGGATTCCTGGTTTTCACCCAGGCGGCCCGGGTTCGACTCCCGGTATGGGAAAGTAAATTTTCTCTTTTTGATAAATAGTAACTCAACAGTGTAAGCCGTAAATGATGACGATATTAACCCCCTGGATGTGTTTGGGGTCACGGTGACCCCAGAGCCCTTTGACGTTGCCATTCACAGTTCGAAGCAAC
>JAODKN010000039.1:13754204-13766892 GCA_026774425.1 Petrocephalus zakoni | reverse complement strand
GCAGCTTCTGTTGCTTTGGGAAATGCGCAGCTGTTCCGTCTGCGGTGGTAAACCCTTACTCTTTACACCACCCACGCCCCCCCCCCCCCCCCAGCCTCCCTCCCCCTCCTCTGGCCCCTGCTGTATCTGCTGTTGTCCATTTTCTTGCAGAAATATATTAGCATAATTTTCCCAGAGACCTGCTGCTTCTCATTAATAGTCCCTCATTTGCTGAGTCCCCTCACTTGCAAACACAGACACACACACCTACACGTACGTAATGAGCCAGACACAGTCCAGTGTTAGCCGCCCATTTACCGCCCATTTTCAGTTTACTGGTGTTAGTAGGACTAGACCATTTATGGCGGCGTGCATGCCTGTATTAATAATGAAATGAAGGTCGTCCTGTAGCTAGGAGGGCTCTGTCAGTCAAGGAAACAAATTACTGCGCATAGGTTGCCATAACGCAGGAAAATCCCAGTGCAGAAATGAATGTGTTTCACAGGCTAGACAACATGCACTCCCCTCAATGCCTTATGTGCGGCTAAGTCTTTGTGCTCAGAACTCTTCTTTTCCAAAGTCAAATGAACTCCCCGGGTATACACAACCGCTCTTTTGTTTCTGCTGTCGTAATAGTACACTGTCTCTCTCTTATCTCTTACGGTCTATCGTCGAACCACTATGACTGACCGAGATTTTGTCAAGCTTCTTCATCTTGCTGTTAGACAGATTTTATGCCTTGATCTGTCCCTGCAGAGGAAGCAATGGACCTTCCAGATTCGGAGAACTTGGCCATCAGCCCGAACGACCAGCTTCTCCAAACCGCACAGATCCAGTGATTCGTTCTTGTAGATGTTTCTTCCCCATAGCCCCTTCCAGCTCAGTGTCCTCACGCTGCCTAGAGTTTGTAAACCCCTGGCCATCCTTCTTGTACAGGACTAGTCCGGATGATCCAGAATGATTCCGTTGCTCCTGTTATCCAAAGCTTGGATCAGTTTATTGTGGCATACCGAAAACTGACTGGTTCAGAGTTGTAGGCACATGACATAGCATCTTCTGACTTCAGAGATAACACATCCTTGGAGACACAAACATTCCCTCTCAACTTTAGCTTAGACATGAAAACAACTTCTGTTCACCCAATGTGGTGTAAAAGTTTATGTATTCATGGGCCCCTGTGAAGTGCTTGGCCCCCTGAATCTGTCCATGCTCCTCTGACATCCCTGGGTCTCACCACCTAACAACCATTTAGGCAGCATCAGCTTGATTTTGTTATTTAGAAGTTTACAGGCAAGATCCAGTAAGTAAAATCTATAATAACCATGAATTCGGTATAAAGCAAAGAACAAGATTTAACTATTAAGATTTTCTTGCAGTAATAATATCTTTTGAAGGTTATAATTTAGCACAACTGTATTAATGTAAAATCATGACTGTTCAATTTCCTGAATATAATGTTATGCCATACTCATTCTATAAATAAGTTATGCTGACAGCATCCATCATTATTATAATATTATATAGTGTTAAATCTTAGAAATTTTAAGAAAAAGTGGAAATGAAGGTACAGGAAAAACCTTAAATGTTTGAGGGAACAAAGGAAGTCATATTTCATAAAAACCTATGTATGCATCAACAAGCCAAAAGACCCAGATGGACGTTATAAGTTGTATCAGTATGGTTTGTCGTTATATGGTGTATAGGTATGGTTTGTTGTTGTATGTTGTATCTGCATGCTTTGTTGCTGTATGTTGTATCTGTATGCTTTGTTGTTATATGGTGTATCTGTATGCTTTGTTGTTGTATGTCGTATCTGTATGCTTCGTTGTCCTTGTTGTCTTTTTATGCCTATCTAAGGTTGGCGTTACTTTTCATAGTGCAGGTCATAGTGGCAGCATGCAGAGCAGGTCAGACCAGATTTCTTTTTCCATGGCCAAAGATCAGGAGCGTAGGAACTCCGGGGGACATAACCCCCAGTATATAATTTGGATTAATTCACCACCACCCCCTTAATAAACAGACCTTTGTATTTAAATTATGTTGTGTTTCCCCCAATAACAACCTCTCTCCCACACCACTGAGTCACGGATCCTAGCTCATTTTAGGTGGTCCATAGATGTTACCAAGCCACATGGAAGGTCTAATATTTTTTGGTCATTACCCATAGCTTGTGACCATAGGTGAGGACAGGGATGTAGTTTGACCAGAAAACTATCATCCTTGTCTTATGACTTAACTCTTGTTTCATCACCACACACCTCCTCAGTGCCTGCAAAAGTGTAGCCACCAAAGTAATCTGCCTGTCAACTTTACATTCCCTTCTAATGTCAGTCATGTACAAGATACCATGGCGCTAAAACTCTTTAAAAAAGGGGACCATCCTCCTTCCGTGCCTGAATGAGCAATGCACTCTTTTCAAAATGAGTACCATGGCCTTGGATTTGGGGATTCTGACTCTCATCTTCCAGTTGAAAGTCCTAGGCAAGCATCACTGCCTGGTAGCCCCCCTCCATCCACCCTCCCACACACACACACACGCATACCATGCAAACTTCACCAGTCAATTCCACTTTGTCTCAGATGCATACATGTAGCTTCAGAGGCTAAGAATGGAAAAAAACTGTATTGGGCTGTGGGGGGGTGGTAGCAGTAAAATTTGTCAACTGTCCGTCAGTGCCCCTGTCAGAAGATTTCCTGTCTTGCCCTTGCCAACATCTGCCCCTCCTCTCATTCCTGCCATTTCACATGACATCAAAATGCGTGCAAAGTCCTGATCCGACGAGGCTGAAAATACATCATATTCAAATGGCAGGGATTTTACTTCTATTCCCCATACTAGACGTCCTTACAGCCACAGTCATGCCTTGATATTCTGTCCATAACAGCAAAAAGAGCTGGAAACGGGATGCACCCTTGTAATCCCTGCTAACTCAACACTCACTCTAAACAGATTTGGTTTTGTGTGTAGCGCGAGGACAACTCATAACTCTTACTGCATTCATGCATTCTAATCAACCAGGTGTTTTCAGCACTGCCTCCTGGAGAGAGGATATATTTTCCTGGATGTGTTCTACCCCAGAGATGGACAGCACTTCTCCACCCTGGCTGAGCACAACCGCTCCTCCATTGGGAACACCTAATATTCCCTCTTCATGGGCTCCATATACTCCTCCTATGCACAAGCTTTTGGTGAATGCCTTCACTGAAGCTTTTCTGGCAAGATGGTACGTTTCCGCTGTCTCAGGAGACTGCTGTAAAAGCATTCCCCCTAGGGCTACTTTCTTCAGCTTGAGCCCTGGGGCATCAACTGCCGTCCAGTCACAGTGCTTTGCAGCTGCTGCAAAGACTGAGGCCTTGAACATAGTCCATTCAGAGTCAATATCTTCAACCTTACTTGGCACACAGGAGAATTTTTTCTATAGGTGTGAGTTGAATTCATCTTACACAGAAGCTCTAGTCAGACAATCCCAGCAAACCCTAACTGCTTGCCTGGGTAAACACAGTAAGACTTATGTCCACTTTCGAGTCCTCTATGCCACCCTATGACTAAGTGATGATTGGTTGGTAGCTCTACCACTCTCTTCACCCAAGTGTCCAAAACACACAACCTCAAGTTGGATGACACAACAATCATTATCCTTTGGCCTGGAATGCTCTGGCACCATGTATATATATGAAGATGCTTTTGTGGAAACAATTGGTTGCACAGAATAAACATTGAAGCCTCCCCTTAGGAGTCCTTATGGGGTACTTTCTCAAGCACCTCACCCATTTTCTCTAAGAAAGGTGGATACTCAACTGATGTTCAGTGCAAAATGTAAACAACGAGCACCTTGCAGTGATATAGGCGCAATCCTCTTGTACACCAGGAAAAACTCCAAATGCTAGGACCAGTGAATATCCCGACACTAACTTGAGATCTTTCTCCATTGGGATATCCAGAGTAGGAGACTCCATCCCTGATCAAGCGGTCTGCTTCCAGAGCCCACAATTGTGCATTAGGCCTACTATATCAAGTGCATACCTTTCTGCACAAATTCAGGCTCCTTCCAGAGAACTTTCCATTGTCCCAAAGTTAATGTCTAATAGCAAGGTATAATTTGGTTGGGCCCATCCCACTCAAGCCTACCCCCCAAATGATCCTGCAACCTGACCCTCACTTTTCATCTTGAGGATGATGAGCCAACAAGATGGTGCCAGGTAGTATTTTCTGGGTGACCCCAGCTGGGTTAAGTGGATGGGCCAGCGTTCATCCCCAAACACAACCTCCAGGCCTGGCCTCTTGTCTCATGTCGCCCCCACATACGGTTGCCAAGAGAGGCCTGACCAGGAGCGCAAGCTTGAGTAGTAGCTCTGTGGATCATTAAAGCATGCAAAACCCTCCACCATGCTAAAGTCATGATCCTCAGAGGGGGAGATCTAAAGCTGGTGACCCAAAACGTCAATCATGGAAATAATCTTTACAAAAGACTATATTTACTAAAATACATTTTTTACACTAAAAATGTTGTTGATGGTTCAGTCATTTACAAAGAATTTAGTCAGTCAATACAATTGTTCCATATGACACCTTTAATTTTTTTACTACGTCATGATAAAATCATCTTCATCCATCTTCAGTGGGAAGGGGGGGGGGGCTAAGAGCCCATCCCAGGCAAACAAAAATTGTCCCCACAAAGTGAAAATAAGAATTTTTATTTATCACATCTTGGGGACACTTTTAACACATACATGATTTCACACGCACACACACACTGCAGGCAGAATACCGAAGAACATGTCTACCATGATTACTTGGCCTATATAAATTAAATTAGGCCTATATGATTTCCAAATGTTTTCTCAGATATAATGTTATTACCCTGAAATGTCCAAAAGAATGTTTTATTCCCCCTTTATATAAGCAATAATTTAGCTCTTGACGAGATATATCATTATAAAAGTATTTTCATTTACTCTACATTATAATTACTATCATAATTATTGTAACAGAACTACATTTAACTGTATATCAAACATAGTAAATATAACTATTAATTGTATAGGTGGGTAAGTTTTCATGCCATCATAACATAAAAGATTAAAAGCAAGCCTTTGATAGTCTCTAAATTACAAATTGCCTGTAGCTTGTATTTTGCATCTGCTACCATTCACAGTGATCATTTAGGCCAGCTTAAAATGTTGAGATGTTAGCATTTATGAGTAACTTCGTAGAACTACTGGATTTAGTATCTCATCGTGCGTAGATTTCTTCTTTGCTTTGACAGACCACTTGCATTTACAATCGATGGCAGAGACTGGTGGCCGCGTTTACATGATGCTTTGCGTACACAAACAGGACTGTAGGGCGCGTAGCTGATTGGCCCGAAGCCTTCAGCAAAGCCGTCGCCGATTTCCCGGGAAAATTCCGCACTCCCACTTACTAGAGCCAGTACGCGTCGGGCGAGATAGCGCTTATTAACGCCGTTATAGTCACTTCACACACACACACACACGTTATTGCCCTACGTACTCTAGGATTAACAACAGAAGATATTGCGATTGCTGGCTTCAGTCGAAGAGGCACTTCCAATACTGCGCGCTTTTAAACGCGCCTCATTTCAGAAGTCAATACTATTTACAGGATGCAGAGTGCCGATTGTGAGTTAATCATTGTTTTTGGCCCCAGAGGGACTTCGGACAACATCGATTTCTTAACATGATTTTGCGACTATGGTAATTTCAGTGGCATTCTGTAAATATGCATAGCATAATATGGATAAATGGTAGATAAAAAATGAAGTATGAGTAGAGTAATTAATAAACAATTAGCCACTTTTATCCCCTTAAAAACATAACGTCACCAGCAGTGATAGCGATAATTTGCATTACCGGGTTTAGAATTGTCACTTGGCACTGTCAAAATCAGGCCAGGTGAGATGCCAGATCACATACACAAATATTTTCTACTTGAGGTCCAATGAACTATAGCTTTCAGCCCGTCAGCTTAACCGGTACAGCGGAGAGTTGAGTGCCGTCGAAAGGGAATCTACACTTAGACAGATCTACACAGACAGTCAGCCCCTTTATCAAAAGCAAATCATCCTGAAATCACTGAAAGTGTGTGTGGATGACTCGCTTTGATCCGCACTCAACGTTTTCACCGTCCCAGGTCCTCTTCGGAACGTGGGATACCCTCCGGACAAGCAGGCGCACGGATGTCGGCCAAAGGCTCGGACGCAACATATTAATTTCCACTCGAACGAAAATGCAATTATTTGCAAATAAATATAACAGTGACCGCGGCGAACGTGCGATCGAACAGTTTGAAGGTGTAAGCTACCGCACAGGGCCGCGGCAAGAGCATTCGCGTACTGTTTCCCCATCCTCTATGGCGCGCCATACAATCTCATTCATTCAATACCCAACGTGGAAGACTGAGAACTTAGTACTATAGCAAATACAGTACAGTATCTAGCAGCAGCTCGCCTGAAGCTGGAGTCTGGAACATTATTTGTATAAACGCGCCATTTAAAACTTTGCTGACGTTTATCCCCGGCCAGCCAATCACGTCGTAGCCCTGATTAGGACAATGGAAAGCCAGGGGCGAATCAGCTGAGGCCGTGACTTGGCGGTAGCCAATGGCAGTCGAGCACCTCCGAGAGTAATGTTACAGAGCCGAGGACTGAGTGAGGAGACTGCGTATCGCTATCGCTCCCACATACAGCCATTGCAGTACATTGAGATACAGCGAAAGCCTTCGGTAAGTATCGCGCACAGACATTTGAAAGTGTAGGTAAGTAAAACCAAAAAGGCGAAGAGATTTCTTTAGGAAAGGGGTATGGAGAACGCGACCCCGTTGTCGTATTTTTGGCAGTTATGATTTTTTCCTTTATATCGAAACGTCAAAACTAGGCAATAGTATTCGCTCGCCGCCGAGCATTAGCCGCTCATTGTCAAAATATAAAGGAGAAAAATGCCGCCGTTACATTTTTACGCGGCGACCGAGGTTTTCCCGAAATGCAAATAATTTGTTTAATTGTTAGTCGGCGCCCGCGACGACTTTCCCCGAAAATCGGGCGTCCGGCTGTGCGATTTTAAAATCCAAACGTTAAGCGGACACCTGAATTGCGTACAAACAAGGTCCGTGGCATAACATAGCCATTGCAGTGCATAGCCCTAGACCGACGAGCCTGTCATGTGAAAGACTTGGGACCTCCAGAAATGTCTTTCTATTAAAAAAATAAATAAACGACGGGCGGAAAAAATACGATCAGAGCCGAGCTACGAAAAAAAGCAATTCGCCTGTACGGTTATTTAAATTTTAGCAAAGAATCGGGGTTTTAAAAAATGACCAAAGGGATCCTATGCTTTACTGTAATGGCTGACTGTACTCGCATAGGAAACAAGGCAGCGCCAGTCAGGCAGCCGTGCTGCGCGAGCGCAGTTCGCTGCAACTTTTTTAAACCGCGATTTCTCCGCAAATCGACTAAAGAGTGCAATGTTCGGCGCGGGGAAATGGTAGTTCCACCTTCGCTCTTTCAAATGCTGCCTTTTCGGCATTTTTCCGACGGCGTTTAGGGCTCCGGATCCCGGTAGAAAGAGAGGTGGGTATCCCCCCCTCGGTCGCTCTGCCCTCTATTGCACGCAGTGGAAATGGCTGTGCGTCGCTGACACAAAGAGAAGGAGCCATATTCTCCGTGTTAGTAGATGAAGACAAGCGGCCATTCCGAGCTCATAGGCAACGAACTCAATGCAAGCCTCGCATAGACATAGTACAGACCCAGTGTATTGCTATACACCGGGGCGAGTGCATAGGAATCACCGAGGGGGAAAAATCGGCCAGGAAGACGGGCTGCACAAACATATTAGTCGAGTTAAAAAATCGAACAGGAAGGCGGGTGGAGACATTTGAAGGGGACTTTCTTTCATGAAGAAGGCTTTCTCACAAAATGGAAGAAGAAATATTGCCGTCGTTGCTGACCTCCTTTTCCTCAACGAGAGCCTATGCGCCATTGCTAGTAGTGAATATACGGCGAAAGAGCCGGTATTTAGTGGCGAATATGTTGGAAATGGAAAAATTAACCTCGTGATATACACATTTTTAGGAAATCGCGCATTATCGATATAATTCGCATTTTTCGAGTTTTGTAGGCTTTTCTTTGCTTTTATTCCACATTTTAATTCCAAATTGTTTTCGCCGCGTGATTTTAATAAAAATAATTTCAATAAAGTTGACCGATATCGCGAGTTATAATATTAAAGATTTTCTCATTTTTGTGCGTTTTTCCAGTTTTTCATTTTTAGATTAAAAACAGACCCGACGATGATACTAAACAAAATATGAACTCGACTAACTTTTAACAGCGACGAAGTACTTTCAGTTCTTAAAAGTGTTGTGATTTTCGCAGGGTTCTGGTTTTTCCCAAAGTACTAAAAGCTTCGCATAGCTAAGCAGCATCCTGTGGCATATAATACTAAAATTGGATGTGGGTGTTATAATTCTGGTGTCGAAAATTAACATAAAAGCAATTAATATTTTAGGTTTTTTATTCTCTAGAGGTCTCGTCCTCTATGACGGACCAGTTTCGGACAACACCCCCCCGCCCCACATGAGGACGGGGACGTTCACTCATTGTTTACCAGCAACTTAAGAACCGGACGTGTTTAGTCAGGGAGCCGCGCTTTAAAGCGGTTTTTCCCCGTCCTGTCCTAGAGGCAAGAGGGCTTCAAGGAAGCAGGCGCGATAAAGGCTGGGCTGTAGCCGAGCGATTTCTGCGGAGCGCCTATTTCATTACGCTCCCTGGTGACTTTGGTGCCCACGTAGTGGTGTCCTGCCTGGTGTGATCGCAGGGTAGCAATCTCCTGGATGCACCTTGTAGGAAATGCACGTGCGTTTTTTTTTTTTTTTTTTTTTTTTTTAAACCAGCAAGAGTAATCTTGGTTTATTTTCTAGATACACTGAGCAAGATGGGTAAAGATCCAACGAAGCCAAGAGGCAAGATGTCCTCTTATGCCTACTTCGTGCAAACTTGCCGGGAGGAGCATAAGAAGAAACACCCCGAAGCTTCTGTCAACTTTTCTGAGTTCTCCAAGAAGTGCTCTGAAAGGTGGAAGGTAGGAAACCAAAGTATTGCCTGAATCGGTTTCACAGTAAGGAATGTCAATTATGGCATTCTTAATTCATAAGGTCGTTATAACAAATTAAAGGGTATCCTTGTCAACTCTTGCTTCAGTGAATTTGCTTCACTTTGACCTATTCTATTCTCCAGACCATGTCTGCCAAAGAAAAGGGCAAGTTTGAAGACCTGGCCAAACTTGATAAGGCACGTTATGAGAGGGAGATGAAGAACTATGTTCCACCCAAGGGTGAGAAGAAGAAGAGGTTTAAGGACCCCAACGCCCCAAAGCGACCCCCGTAAGTACTCCTTTAGCGTATTTTGACTAAACCTCCGTACATTTTTCATTATTTGAGATAATTGATTTTTTTATCGATTTGTTTTTCAGGTCCGCTTTCTTCATATTCTGCTCCGAATTCCGCCCAAAAGTGAAAGCAGAATCCCCTGGCTTGTCCATCGGGGATGTGGCCAAGAAGTTGGGGGAGATGTGGAACAGCACCTCTGCGGAGGACAAGCAGCCATACGAGAAGAAGGCTGCCAAGCTGAAGGAGAAATATGAGAAAGTGAGTCTGTGCTGCGAGTGTCAGGCTTCTTAATTAGCTGGAAAGTTGTTCTATATTTATTGATGAAGTTGTTCCTTCCTGGATGGTGCCATTTCTTGTGGGGCATTAACAGGTGACCCTCAGAAGTTTTACATAAGTGACACTAGAGGTGCCGAAATCCTAAATGTGTCCATTCCTCCCCTCTTCCTAAAGGACATTGCGGCTTACCGTGCCAAGGGTAAGCCTGACGGTGGTCCCAAGAAGGCACCGGCCAAGCTGGAGAAGGCCAAGAAGAAGAAGGAGGACGACGATGATGATGACGATGATGATGATGAGGAAGACGACGAGGAGGAGGATGACGAGGAAGATGATGATGACGAATAAATTTGTTACGTCTGGAGCTTAGATTTCCTGTTTATAAAGCATTTAACCCCCTGTACACACTTCACTTTAAAAACAAAAATGGAAAAAATAAGGCTGTGTATATGATGTTTTTAAGCTGTACAGTTGGTTTTTTTTTCCTCTCTCTACTCTTCTTTTGTATAGTTAACACTACAAAGTGTCATCCAATATCTTTTCTTCCTTTATTTTCAAGTGGTAGTTAAGCCCCTATCCCAGCCGAGTACAGCTTAAGGGGGTTGTAATATGGCGTGGAGACCATGGGCTTTCGTAGTGGTGCCCAGCACATTTATTTTTTTTCCCCGTGAGGTAGTCATTCTTTTTCCTGATGTATTTGTGTGTTTTATTTTTTTATGTATTATCTTAAAATTTTGCCGTATCATAAGATTCTTTTACTGTACTTTGAATACCACTCTGTAATTGCAAGAATAATTAAAAAAAAATGCGGCTGTTTTTGTTGACATTCTGAAATGCTTCTGAAGTAAATAAACCCTTTTATATAAAAGATTTCGTTTTTGGCCTCCAGTTGCATGTACTGAGCGTCATAAACCTACCATATGTGGGAGCATATGGTTATCTGAAATTTTTTTATTATGCCGTATATTTGTATTTGAACACTCCGTACGAAAGGTAATACTGCTAGGGTGATGCAATGCGAAGTGACTGTGCTGTCATGTGACCAGATGCACCATCAGTCTGCAAAGGCATCAAATGCACTGTTCCAGTGTTGTTCTTTTCTGAGAAAAGGGGGAAAGAATGCAGTAGAGCTTGTGAACTGCAGATGCTGTGATTCAGATCACGCTAAGCTGTCAGTGGTGGCTGCACGGGGCTGGCATTTAGTGTTGGCCTGCAAATGAATAGGGATGCATAGATGCACAGCAGAGTGTGAGCACTCTCCCCCCGCCCCTTTCTGTCTCCCACTGTAGCCAGGCCATTCGGTCTGCTGGACAAGCGGCGCTCTGTAAGAGTGGGCTGTGAGTCACGGGCACATTTGTTACCTTATTATTTGGGCTTTTTTTTTTGGAAGTGGAAACCAGAATCCATTTGTGTCTTTCTTAGACACATTTATTGCAAGCCTGGCCTTTCCTATGTGCCCGTTTCCTGCCAAGTTGGGGTCAGTCAGTGGTTTCCTCCGTCATCGCCAGTTTCTACATCGAAAATGACGACCCATGTTAGTAATTTAAGCGGTATTGTGGTCCTGAAGGAAACAGTGGTCTGAAATCCCCCCCCCCCCTCAATTATGCATGCTATTGTAATTTACTTACACTTATGGCCCAAGTGTAATTTAGTGAACAGCTAGCCGTCTGGGCGTCAAACACCCCAAGTTACTTCGGGAAACTTTCCTAAGAGAGCCAGGAGGTGGCACCTTGTGTAACACTGTGGCCTCATCCCCCCAGGTTATTGGGGTTGAGTCCAAACTCTACTGTGTGTGTCTGTGTGTGTGTGGAGTTTGCATGCCCCCCTTGTGTTGTGCAGGGTTCCACTTGAAGTCCAATGCCATGTAGTTAAGCTAATTGGCGTCTCTAAAACTGCCCATATTGTGTGTCTATATGAGTGAATGTAAGCCCAAAAATAGCTGGTATCCCGTCCAAGGTGTACCCGGGCCTGATGCTATGCTCAGGGTGGACTTCAGGCCTCCCTATGACGCCATCTCGAATAAGCAGTTAGAAGATAGATGGATAAGTGGTCCACCGATGAACCTTGACAGCACCACATGTGCCACAAGAGCAGGGAAATTATCTGTCTATTCTTATATATTTTTCCCCAGGTGAATCACAAAGGTTTGAACTACGCCAGAGAGGTTTAACTTTGTGTCTGTGTGGGACACGTGCTCCATGCCAGTGGCATATTAAGGTGCCCATTGTGCTGGTTTTAAATTCCAACTCCTTATTTAGAAATACAATAACACACTATGTAGTACTTACTATTGCAGATTAAAGAAACAAATAGTTTTTTTTTGTTAAGAAGCCTAATCCTCACTTATGGTTTATATAACAACATAATACATTTTGTGTGATTACAAATTAAGTAAAAGTCAACTGAGGTGGGGTACATGTATTTGTTACTGACAAAGAATAAAATTCCCACAACATTAACGTGTATGGTACAGCATACATAAGGTCACTAACTAATGACCAAGCTGATAATATAATTCTGAAATTAAAACACGGTGTATTAAAACGACATGGAAAGCAATACGTGGCGGTCCTGGGCCGTAACTTTCGCCTGTCAGTTCTCGTTCTCGCAGATCGCAAGAACGTTAAGAAATTCGTAGAAAAAGGCCCCGAACCAGCAACTCCCCCAGTCCTCACATACCGTCGGATCGTGCCTAATCGGAGCCACCTGCTGTTCATTTTAACAAATTACACAATTATCGACACACAAAGCGCCCCCTAGTGGCGATTCCGCCCACTTTTGTTGGCGTGAAACTGCATATGTGGGATTAAACTGCCAAAGGAATAAATAAACACTACAGGCCATTCTCCATTAACTTAAATTTTTTTGTATTCAAAATTATAAATATACAAATAAAAAACAACGTATCGCTTTTACCATTACGTCTAATGTCTCATAAAAAGCTTCACACTACTTTCCCAAAATGTGTCAATCCCTCTGTGGACTCCCATGGAAGCTCCCTGGTTGGTTCAGTGTTGCACTCTAGTTTTGAGG
>JAODKN010000039.1:13718999-13748008 GCA_026774425.1 Petrocephalus zakoni | reverse complement strand
CCACATACACACACACTGACCCCCGTCAATTCCTCGCATTTCTCTTGAGTCTCGCTCTTAGAAATATTAAATTAATGTAAGAAATCATTATTGGATATGGTTTTTGACTCAAGAATAGGATACCAGAGAATAGAGCCAAAGGAAAGGTTGGAGTTACATTGCTATGTGGGCTGGGCCAGTAGAGCACCTGAGTTTTGAACATTGAAAATCCCTTCTAATCTTTCTTTGACAACATTGTTTTTGAACATAATTTTGTCACATTTTTTGACAAACTGGAGATCCTCTGCCCATCTTTGCTTCTCAAAGATCCAGCCTTTCGTGGATACTGTTTTTGTACCAAATCATGATTACGATCACCTGTTTGAAATCGCATCACATTTTTTTTTCCCTTATTGCTGGCCCTAAATTTCCCCTGTCCCCACCTTTTTTTTGCAATGTGTTGCTGATGTGAATGTAGGAATGGATGTATAAATGAAATGAAGTTTACCAAACAAAACATGAAATATCTTGGGTTCACACTGTCTGCAAAATACTTTGAAGTCAAAGTAAAATTCAAAATCACTGTGTTTTTTTAATTAGCATTTTCCATACCACCCCACCTTTTTCTAATTTGGGATTGTATATTATATTATATTATATTATTGCATCCTATATATTATTATTACATTCTCCATCTGTGTCTGGTTTGGCTCTGCAACATGTCATTCTAAGAGGAGACTACAGTGTATAGTGAGATGCGCAGAGAAGATCATTGGCTGTCAGCTCCCCCTGCTTGAAGCCCTGTACTCATCTAGGATGAAGAACAAAGCCAAAAAATAATGTCTGACCCCCTGCATCCTGGCCACTCCCTTTTTCCAGTATCTTCCAACCCAGCGAAAGCAGAAAATAAGAGACCCAAGCTCAAGGACAAGCCATCACCTTAACAGCTTCTTCCCCCAAGCCATCGCCATTCTAAATAAGGACACATGAGAAATATCTCATAATCGGGCCACCCGCTGTACAGCCTTCATTTAACTTATGACTCGTTTGCACCATTCTTAAGCTGGTTTGCACTTTACATCCATCCATTCATTTAATTATCTATTTATTTATTTCTTTATATTGTCCACATGCTTGCCTCAACATTACACATGTCCTGTAAAAGACTCTTGTTTTTCCTATTCCCTTATTTACTTACTTATTTGTCATTGCATCTTTACTTTTAGATGTTTAGTTTTATGTTTAACTTATGTCATAACACCACCTATACGGAAAGAAAGTCCTTGTAACTCTCTGTACTTGGCGAATAAAGATTCTATTCTATTCTGAACGATTACTCGATTAATCTTGAAACTATTCGGTATAGATTATTCGATTAATGTGTATTAATCGAATAACCTACAGTGACAGTCCTATATGTGTACAGTGGGGTATGTTTTCACACTCGTCCCAGTGGAAAAATGGGCACAGGATAACGCCAGTTTAGCCCTTAATAAGCTTTATTTATCTTGGGAACCGTCCTCTGCCGCCACCCCCAACCCCCGACCCTCCACCCCTTTCGTGTCGTAATTCTACACCGCAGCGTCTTTCTGCGGCCATGGTAACATCGCTGGGTAACGGACTACTGCACAGACGACACGAAATAATTGCTTTTTATTAAGGTAGAAGCGTCAGATTTACGTTTCTTTGTTTGAATAGATAACATAAAATGTTCTCATACATGTTTTTGTAATTATAGGTTGCATGAATCGGAGCCTTATAGTGTGTTGTTAAGCAATCCATTTTTTGCTGTCTATGGCCTAAATCTGGGGCGTAAACGGTGAAAGGGTTGATGGGTAGTGTAGTTCTATACATTTAGCTGTTCATCGAAGCAAACATGAAAATATGAGTGTTAAACTACAATTCCCAGTGTATATTCGCCGATCGATAGATGACCGGGGTGGAACGGTTTTATTTATGGCTAAAAATTTTAAATTCTTTTTACTGTGTGGACACACGATTAAGACCCGTTTTAAGTGAGTGTTACAGCATGAAAATAATGTGCAGGGTGTATTTTTACTTAAATAGCTTGGGAGTCTTTTTCTATTACTGTTTAAATATAAACCGGGCTTTGTTTTACCCTATAGCTCCTTTCTCATATCATTTTTCTCTCGCCTCGCTTCAGCCCCAGTACGACCCAGAATCATATCATCATATCATCATGAATTTAACAGAGATCTGCGATAATGCCAAGAAGGGACGAGAGTATGCCCTACTTGGAAACTACGACTCCTCCATGGTGTACTACCAGGGTGTGATGCAGCAGATACACAAGCACTGCCAGTCTCTCAGGGACCCTGCACTTAAGATGAAATGGCAACAGGTCTGTTTGCTCATTCAGAATACGTGAACTCTAGGCTATATGGCCACTTAATGGCTTATTGCTCTTTCTAGATTAATATTGCCCTAACAAAAAAGAATGAAACTGGTATGGTTGCATTATGAATGTATTTGATGTGTCATAGTTCTTGCATATTTGCCAAACGGACAAAAGGAGTGATTCCAATGCAGTTTCTTGGTGATGAGGCCAGGTGAGACAGGAGCTGGTGGAGGAGTATGAGCAGGTGAAGAGCATCGTTAGCACCTTAGAAAGCTTCAAGGTGGACAAGCCTATCGACTTCCCTACACCGGTGCCCGAGGAAGCTCCACGGGACCCTGCAGTCTGGCCTCCACCCATCCCAGCTGAGCACAGGTCAGGCAATGTCAGAAGCAGATGTCAACAGCTGCTGACTGTAATCTGTAATTAATGGCATTAAAATAGACTACAAGATACGAACTGCAATGAAACCCATATGTTAGACAGATACCATCTTGGCACAAGAATAATATCTCTTTATGTATGTGTAGACCTCTTAAATACTGGCTATTAAATTGTAACCCAATAGCCACCTGAACATCTAAGGCAGTGTTTCCCAACCCTGTCCTTAGAAACCCGCAGATGGTCTACATTTTTGCTCCCTCCCAGCTCCCTGCCAGTCAGTCCACATTTTTGCTCCCTCCCAGCTCCCTACCTACAAACCAGAGCAATCATGTCACCAATCAAAACAAATGTGATGTAGGTTGATAAATTTGAAAAACCTACAGTAAAAGTATTTTTTTTTATCCATTTTAAGTTACAGTTTTAGAAGTCAATTTGTGATCTGTTAACATTTCATGACTGTTAGGATTTAAAACAGACTATGTTCATGAATGTAGCACAGGTGGTCCAAGAGTAATACGCATTTTATTTCAGGTATGTCCTATTTTTTAAATGTTGATTAAATAAGTGGATTAAAAAACTTCATTAGCATAAACACGGTGTATTCCTCTATCATTGACTCTGGTTTGTTCCTGTTTCTAAATGTCTGTCCTGAAACTTCTGGCCTAGAACTGTGGTTACATATGGTGGTGTGGCTCTGCAGATGGATGATGGATTGTGAGGACCGGATTAGGAAACACTATTCTATGGTCAACCTGTCACCTGTTGTTAATAAGATGTTAAGGTTCTTTCTGTAACCCCCTCCTGTAGGGCTGCTGGCCAGGGGAAACGGCCCAACACCACGGTGAAGCCCCAGCGGAAGGAGTCCCCTGGGCTCCAGCACCGCGGCGCTGTAGGCCGGCCACAACCAAACCCAAAACCCGACAAACCCGGGCCCAGGGACACCAAGGGGGCCAAAGCCAGAGAGGACAAGGTCAGTAATGTCAATCCACATTGAAAGAGGAGGCATTTTTATAGTCAGGTCTGCATGAGTGAGTGTCACTAGGGTGGCATGGCTGGAGACTGTAGGCTGCCGTGTGCTTATGGCACCCTGCACAAGGCTGATATTTAAGGGAACGCAAACCTGACGAGGACGGAGCATTTTTGTCCCGTCTTGTTTCAGGTTGTTTGTACCATAATTGCTTTGTGACAGCCTCTCTGCGCATGGGGGATGTTTAGGGTAAAAAGAACTCCCAGGAGGGGGCCACCGAAGGTGAGGTGAAGAAGTTTGATGGCGCAGGCTATGATAGTGACCTGGTGGAGGCCCTCGAGCGGGACATTGTGTCCAGGAATCCCAACATCCACTGGTGAGCTTTGTCCCGTGGCCCACAGATGGGCCACTTAGATCTAATAGAATAATATAATGATGACACTTTATTGATCCCCGTGAGGAAATTCTCCTTTCGCCTACCACAACTTGCTCTCATGACATGCAGACATGCAGGGCAGCCACTCATGGAGCTGGGAGTTCAGGGCCTCGCTATCTGCAGGTTGTTTCCACCGCTAGGAAGAGCAGGAATCTGCGAGTTGGTCAGTGGGGCCCTGGAGGAGATATTGCTATGGTGGCCCCTGCTGTATGGCCAGAACTGACCAAAAACAGGCTGGAATTCACAGAGAGGACATGTCGAGGAGACCATGATTGTGCAGAAAGCACACACAAAAACTGCAAAAGCTTAGTACACATGGGATCTTTAGGTTCTGTAGCTTTTAGCTGCTCCTTAAACTGACCTCACTAATGAGATGAAAGCCACACTGGTTCAGGTTCAATAGTTACTTCAGCCAATCTGGTAATGAGCTCTACACACTACAACCAGCCAGAGGAATGGTGATGGTGGTGGTGATGGTGATGGTCACTGCTGAGGAGGCTCAGTTGTCTGCTGCACGCATGACATGCCTGTCTGGCTTTGGCAGGGATGACATTGCCGACCTAGAAGATGCCAAGAAGCTGCTGAGCGAGGCTGTGGTCCTGCCCATGTGGATGCCAGATTTCTTCAAGGGCATCCGGCGACCTTGGAAGGTACCACAGGCTGTGTGTGTATGTGTGTACAGGTTTTTCTATGCTTGTGAGGACCAAAGCACTCCTCGAAAAACGTGACTAGTGAGGTAATTTATTCAGTGTCCGCTACTTCAGGCTTCACAAAAATCTCAATGCAATTAAAAAAGTAAATATGTTTAGAACGTATATAGGTAGGTGTTCAGTGCTCTTGGAAGGTACCACAGGCTGTGTGTGTGTGAGAGAGAATATGTGTGTAGGTAGGTGCCCAGTTCCATTAGAAGGTACCACAAAAAATCTACATATGTGCGTGTGTCTGTTAGTTTATGGAGAGACACCCGCTTCTGTCAGCCTTAACACAGCATCTGTGTGTTTCATTTTAGGCATTCCGTGGCCTTGCTAAGGATCTTGGACTCTGTGTGTGTATTTGTGTTTAAGAAGAATGAATCATAACATGGACTGATGTGTATTCTTATTTATTCATCTCTGGACTCTTGCCGTCATGTATGGTCTTAAATATCACAGTTAAGCCAGGGATAATTTATCCATGTCAAAACCTTCAATTACTGATCTGCTAATAGTTAGTAACTAACAGTGCCTCATGCATAGTCATGTCAAAAAAAACACACGCATTGATGTTACAGTACCATTACTAGCCAGTAGATGGCGCCAGTGCAGCAAACGAGCAAATCACCCAATAAACAGAAGGATCTCTTGTTCGGCTTATTTATTTATTTAGTTATTTATTTATTAGCTTGCTTAACTTGCTTCAGTGCTTCGCTGTGACAATTCCCTGAGGACATTTCAGTCTGAAGAGTCTTTCCATCCTGTCTGTTACAGATATAAATAAACATAGTCTAAATCTTCTGCCATGCTCTGATTACCATTTCAGTGGCCTTTGTGCCTAGAAATCTCCTCACGGGCTCTTGTTCCCTGAACCTCCTAGCAAAACAGACTGGGCTCCTGGCTCTAGTTTGGAGTGACGCGACTTTGCGGATTCAGCATTTAGGGCTTCACATGTGGCTGCCAGGGCGGCTCAGTGGCTCAGTGGTTCGAGTCTCTGCCCCAGTTCTGTGTGTTAGCTTGTTCTCCTTGTATAATTGTGGGGTTTCATCCAGGCTCTCCAAAAACTTTTTCTCCATAAAAGTTGCCAGGTGTGAATGGTGTAAGCCAGAGTTTCTCAATCCCACTCCTGGACCCCTACCTGCCTGGAAGTTTTCAGTCAAACCCGCTCTGCTTACAACCTGCCACCTTCATTATTAGGCCATTAAGAAACACCTGATGCTAATTAAGGTCAGACTGGAGTGAAAACTTCCTGGCAGGTGGGGCTCCAGGAGCGGGATTGAGAAACACCAGTGTAAGCGCTCTGTAATGGGGTGGGGTCATCCGGGGTTATTCCCTGGCCCCCCGCCTGTAGCTTCTGGGATAGGCTCTGGACCCCTGTGACCCTGCATAGTATAAAAGATGGTTGTGGCTGGGGGGAATGTAGCAGCAGGACAGTGGATAAGCGATTAACTCTAAAAATGAAGTAAAAATGTGCAGTTTAGTACAAACGATTTCCATCATTCATAAAATGTGCAAATGTTGCATCAGCAGCCCAAGTGGAAGACAAATAGATGTTTTGTGGATTTAGCAGCATATAAAGTGCAGGCATTGGGGGGGGCAGTGTTGAGGAGTGGTATGGCTTGTGGGAAGAAGGTCTCACACAGTCTGGCTGTCAGGCTTAGATGCTGCGATAGCGTTTGCCGGACGGGGGCAGTGTACAGCGGGGAGAGACGCCCCGGAGATGTTGCCAGCCGTCTTAACAATCCTCTGCAGACTCTTTGGGTTTCCAGCGCTGGCGCTGCTGCAGCAAACAGAGATGCAGCTGGTCCGGACGCTCTCTGTGGTGCCCCTGTAGAACACAGTGCGGATGGGAGGAGGGAGGTTTGCGTAAGAAGCTGCTTTGCCTTGATTTCCGGTTCTTGTTGATGGCGCTGATTAGAAGTGTCGAGAAGAAGGAGAGTGTCACATCATTATGGGTGGGATCATGAGGCGCTTGGACACCATGTCTCCCCTTGTGTTTGTTGATTAGGGGGTCCTGATGGTGGGGCCCCCAGGCACTGGAAAGACCATGCTGGCCAAGGCCGTGGCCACAGAGTGTGGGACCACCTTCTTCAACGTCTCATCCTCCACGCTCACTTCGAAATATCGGGGGGAGTCTGAGAAGCTGGTGCGCCTGCTGTTTGAAATGGTGAGATCTTGGATGCAGTATTTGCACAGAATTGTACATATCTAGGATTAAAGGGTTTTCAAGAGCTGGGGGCTGCTCTACCAAGCAGGATTTCTCAGTTGGGTGGGTTAACTTCAGCTAGAAGCAATGGTTGTCCAATATAAGTTTAGGTAAGGAGCATTCCTATTGGACAATCATGACTTCTGTCCTAAGGTAACCCAGTTCACCGAGGGAGCCTGCTTGTGGAACACCCCCCAGCTGTTGGTTTTTGGCTGTTTGTTTACCTCTTAGTTTGTTTTCATTAAACTTTCAATTAAACTTCGAATCCAACCTCTTCCCAGGCCAGGTGCTACGCCCCAACCACCATCTTCATAGACGAGATCGACTCCATCTGCAGCCGGAGGGGCACGTCTGACGAGCATGAGGCCAGCAGGCGGGTGAAGTCAGAGCTGCTCATTCAGATGGATGGTGAGGGCAGGCCCAGGCTGGTGGTGTATGGGCTCGCGAGCCCCTCCTGAAGGCATTTCCCTTCCTTCTAAGCCAGGGCGGGGGCTAAACTGAGGATTAGAGATTTGGGATAAGGGAAGAATAAGATAGGGAGAGAGCAACATGGTCCTTCTTGAAGATTAATGATGACAGTCGGCCCTCTGAGGCTGTCCTTCTGCATAATCGTGACAGTTCGCTGAGATCGCCCGTGTGTGTGTCCCCACCACCTACCTCTCTTCACACATGCTGGCAGCACACACGCCCCCCCACACACACCTGCAGTGGTGTGCGCCATCTAAGCCGCGAGGCTCGTTCTGAGTGACCCTCGACCTTCTGGCCCGCTGTCCCCGGATCACGTCGGCCGGCTGGGGTCGGGAGCGCGCCGCGTTTGTTTTGGCAACGTTTCCAGACGATCTGTGACCTGTCCGCCTCGGGTGAAAGACTTTTACACCAGACAGCAGAGAGTGGCCTTGTTTACGCTGCTGGGCGGCGCGGCGCAGGCATTGGCCCATGCGGGGTGTGTCTCTGCTTGTCACAGGTGTCGGGGGGGCACTGGAGAATGACGACCCCTCCAAGATGGTGATGGTTCTAGCTGCCACCAACTTCCCCTGGGACATTGACGAGGCACTGAGGCGCAGGCTGGAGAAGAGGATCTACATCCCACTGCCAACAGGTGAGGCCAGTACACACACACGCACGCACACACACACACGCGCTTACGCGCGCACACACACACACACACACACACGCATATGCGCACATACACATGCACACATAATGCACATGCGCACACACACACGCACACACACATGCATATACACACACACACACACACACACACACACACATATGTGCGCGCGCACACACATATGCGCACACACACACACACATATGCACTCCACATGCACACACACACACATGCATACACACACACATGCACGCAAGCGCACACCCATATGCGCACACACACATGCGCACACACACGCACACACACACACATGGAGACACACACGCATACACACGCACGCACGCGCACACACATACACACACACACACGCACACACACAAATGCACGCACACACACACACACACACACACACAATGTACTATATACATAACCCCCCCACTCACACACACTTGATGCTAGATCTCTGACAGTGTTTTCTGTTCTACCTCAAGCCAAGGGTCGGGCTGAACTGCTGAAGATCAACCTGCGTGAGGTGGAGTTGGCCCCTGATGTGGACCTGGCCCTCATTGCCGAGAAGATCCAGGGTTACTCCGGAGCAGACATCACCAGTGTGTGCAGGTCTGAGATCACTATTCAGTCTGTATTCCGTCTATATTCAGCCGTGCTCAGTCCCTGAAAGCTAGGCTTTCCCAGAGGCTGCTGCATTTAAGGCCATTAAATGTTAGCATAGCTGACAGCAGAGTGACATTTCTAGTAATATTTAAACAATATTTAGCTCCGATTCACAGCTGTCTCTCCGGGGACAAATGGAAACAGGATCTCTGAATAGGCCAAGAAGGAATATGACTGGAAAACGACTCGCCATGTGACAGAGAGAACACCTGACTGTTTCACCCTAACAGAAATAGACAGCGGGGCTGAGAGACATCTCTCAAGTGTGAAATCAGTCAAATCAAGCTACTCACATATGCTGAGGTGCTACAAAGTGAGGAAAGTTAGGATGATTCCACGGGCCTCTGAGTGACAGGGACCCTAAATAATTTCGAACATAATTTGATTGATCTGGGGGCCCTATACAGTATAATATGCTTTCATGGGGCCCAACATCATTAGCTGAACCCCTGCACACAGGGATGTCAAATAATAATTGTAAAACGCATTTTACAATGTGTTTCACGCTATTGTGTAAAGTTACATATAAATGTGTATCCAGGGTTCGAGTACAAAGGTCGTAAAGTTTTGAAGTGACGCAGTTGTGTGTTTAGCAGTGACCCATCGCAAACATGCACTAGACAAGCTGTCATGGAAGATGGATGTACAAATAATGGTCTTTCTCTGTTTTCAGTAGGTGTGAGACCTAGAGCTGTCAGGTGGTAGTAAAAAGTGTTTTATGTTTAGGTATGCCTTCACTATTACACATATACAGTACATGCACTTAAAATCCTGTGTTTTGGTTGTTATTTCAAATTTATTGTCATTTTCTGTTAAAACTTTTAGAATAACAATGCTTTCCACTGAAAGATTAGATTAATTATGGATTTTTTTTTAGATCATTTGAAAATGTATTTTTATTGGCTGAAGTTGTACTTTGTAGGCTTTAATATTAATGAATTGATTTTGGGGTGTTAAACTAGTTCTGGACGTCCGCAGCTCGACTGGGCAGATTTTCCGGCCGAGTCGCTTTGAAGTCACATTCCGCGTTCGGTAACACGGCGAGGCGTCACGAGGCGCGTGAGAGTCCCGTAAGAGAATGTGCGTGCGTGACGTGACTTTTAAAGTGGCGGCAAAGGAAAGCTTTTCTAAGTGAGCATTCAGAAAAAGAATTAAAGGCACTTCATGTTCGCTGGACAGGGAACAAACCACCCAAGGAAGGGGGCTGGGGGGGTTCAAAGTCAACCCGCTGGAGATCGTCAGCCTTCGACCCCATTAGTCAAGTGATAATAATATTTGTGTGCATGCAGAGTTATTTAAAATGCAATGGGTTTTCAATGGGCATGTATCCAATTTTGTGTTTATGCATTGACTCATGTGACGTGTGACTGATTTTTAGATGCTCTGAAGCGAGATTAGTTAGCGGTAAAGCCATTTTCCCCCGCAGTTAGCATTCACTGACATTTTTTAATCTCCAGTTCTATAGCTACCAAGATTTAAATATTAATGCAGCATATTAGGTCAGTTCCTGTTGGCCGCGGTGTGGCTATTTTCAGAAATATGGGTGCCGGTCTGTACTCCACAATCCCTTCCTCCGCACGCCACCCCCAGCTCCATTCGCTTATGTAGTCTACAAACAGCTGGTAGAGGAGGAGGTGTAAGAACGTCATGGGGGGTCGCTGAGGGTGTGTGTCCCGGGCTGCGAGCGGTGTACACACACCACCCAAGTGTCAGGCCAGTGCAGCCAACCGCTGTGACACACTCCCTTTGTGCTTGATGTCATTAGCAATCATCTTAACTCATTTTCCGCCCTGTACGTATTTATATTTGCAATTGATATCAATCTGCGTCAGCAAGGCTAACAGGTAGTTCTGCCAGTAAAGCCGAGTTTGAGCGCTTAAGCGCTTTGGCAGTGCAGGCTGCCCGCCGTGCCAGGGAAACTGGCAGGGCTAAACTGAAGCAAACCCATCGGCAGGTGCCAGTGTTTTGTTTTTTTTTGTATTTGTGGTTGATGTGCTGATCGTATCCCCACCCCCCGGGCCCCAGGGATGCCTCCATGATGGCCATGCGACGACGAATCCAAGGCCTGACGCCCGAGGAGATCCGGGCCCTGTCGAAGGACGAGCTGCAGATGCCCGTCACCATGGAGGACTTCGAGCTCACCCTCAGGAAGATCTCAAAGTCTGTCTCTGCTGCCGACTTGGAGAAGTACCAGTCCTGGATGGCTGAGTTTGGATCAGTGTAGCTGCGGGGACAGGGGTGGTACCGCGCTTGTCGCCTCCTTCCGACTGCGATGGCTGAACCGCGGCTTAGAGAGGGGGTCGTCGTCAGGTTCTAATGCTATTAACTTTCTCGAAATCGCCGTTTGCACCAAGGCTTCTCGGGCGGAGACTTGTGCCCGATGTTTCGGCCCGGGCCTTTTGTGAATGTGTCCGTCAAGCCCCTGTGGCTGGGATTTCCTGCAGGGTGGGATGTCCAGGTCCATTTAACTTCATCCATTTTTAATTTAACTTGTGTTTTTATTCATTCTGACGAGTGCTTGAATGGATCTGAATGTGATGACAGAGAGAAGCCAGCAGCGTATTGAATGTGTAGGAAACGTTGTTTCTGCTGAGAGCCTGATTTTTATCTGGGTGTCTGTATACACTGTATTTTTCTGTTTAGTTTTAAATGTCATGGATAGTAAGATACGTGGTTTGTAAAATAACAATAACAGAAGAACAATTTTACCATTTTCGCTGTTCCTTCCTCTGTCGGACTTGGCACGTCGTGCGGGCCTGTTAGCAAGACAAAGCCTTGTCGTTTGACGACACAGGGCTGACCAATCAAATCTGCTATCTGTGTTTGTTAGGAAGCAACCACCAATTAGAGCACAGCGCTGGCTGCCGGCTCGCTGATCTCCTACACAAAGGCACGAGTTATTAGATGCAGAGCATGGAGACGTTAGATTTGGCTTCTCTACCGACGCTCCTTTTTCTCTGTCCACTTTGGACCAGCGGGGGGGGGGGCCACGAGCGGCACCCCACTGCTGAGAGGGGAGGCGGCCGCTGGACAGAAACTGGACGGGTGTCTGCGACTTTGAGTAACTGCCTGGCTGGGCTTTTAATCTGCGTTTACATAAAGGCGAGCGCACAACGTGCATGTGTGAGGTCCATGAAATGGCGTTCTGTAGCGAGGTGCCAGCATGGATTAGGTACTGATGTTCAGAGACTGTGTGGGATGGTGGGGGGGTGGGGGTCACCGTGGCAACGCCTACCTGCAGCGTGCCAGCTCCGAGGGATTGCGTGTGCGTGCTAATGTGTGTGTGTGTGTGTGTGTGTGTGTGTGTGTGTGCTAAAGAAGCTGACAGGGAAAGTTGTGGCTGGCTCCCCTCCCCTTTCTGATGGTTGCACAGCATGACCAAGGTTAACCACAGCGTTCCAAGAGAGGAAGAAAACGATGAATACAAATGGGATGCAACTCATTCTGAAGCCATGGCAACAGAGGGACGACTCGGAGCCGAGACGTTACCGACTCTGCCCCCCCCCCCCCTCGCTTTCTTTCTGCTCTCCTTTCTTCCTCTCGTGACTCAGTTAAAGCAGAACGTTCTCCGTCGGCTTAGTGGATGGGGGGGGGGCAGATGGCGTGACAAGTAGAAGTACAGCGTTCCGAGAAAGCGTCAATGCAGAACTGAATCGGCGGCGGGGGGGGTGAGGGGTTAGAGCCTGCGAGCCGCCAGTAGGCTGCGGAACGTGCTGCGAGATAACATACTGTATGAGGTTACGAAGGCGTCGTCGCTTAGGTGACACATCCATCCACCGGGGCTCGCTTCCTTGCTTTTTGCACATATGGATGAGAGGGTACAACAGCAAGACCCTGAGAACCAGTCACAGCGAGCGACGGTTAGTAACATACTATTGCTGATCAGTGTAAATAGGGTCACAGTGATGACAGAGCCACCACTTTGCAGCAGATATTTACATATTTATCTGACACTTTCATCCAAAGCTGTTTACAGTAGAGGGAAGGGTTACAGTTTACATGTGTTCCTTAGGATTTGAACCCACAACCTTTGTATTAGCACAATGCTCTAATTGCTGAGCTACTGTTCTGTTTTTTGTTTGTTTGTTTGTTTTTAAAGTGCTTGTGGGAGGAGATCAGCAAGTGAGCTGAGATCAGCTACATGCTGCCATGGCTGTCTATAGAAGGTGCCAGTTGTGCTTGTGATGCACTTGACTGCTTAAACATCTACACATGTGCTTTTAAGCCCACTACCCTCAGGGCTGAACCTTAGCTTGAGGGCGGCGTATCACAGGACATATAATGTGCTTATTTTTATACCATCTTAAAATGGATGTCCATAATCATGGGAAGGATTAACTGCTCCCAATGGCACAGTAAACAACAGCTCTGACCTGCAGTTGACACCGTGCATGTTCTGCCTATTGACCTGTGTCCCTTAGTACGCCAGATCCTTCTTAAGTAAATATAATTTGGTTTTACATTTAAAATATACCATTTTACAGTCAATTTACTGTATTTATTTCCTGAAGGGTCGTAATATCCAAACTTATGTGAATTATATAAACTTCGAAGTGAAAATCAGCCATCTTGTCATATTATTATGGTCCCCGGCAGATGCAGATGTCAGCTTCACTTATCTATATCTTTAAGCAACTCACTGTTGAATAGCCGGGCTCATCTTGGGATTTGAACCAATGATGTTGAGGTCCGTGCACTTAATCACCACCCTGCTGTGTGTGCACACACTGGCACGAAGGTCATCCTCCTCGTGTGCGCCAGTTCACGGGTGCTTCTGGAGGGAGGCCTGACTGAATAAAGCCCCCCCCCCAGCCTGCCAGGTGGCAGCTCAACCACTTTGTCAACCGCTTGGATGTCGGTTTCCATGATTTGCTGACTGGGCCGCCTTCCCTACATGCCCAAGCCAGACGATGTTAACTTTCTCCCCAAATAACTGCTTATTACTCAACACCTTTGAGCGGCATAGAGTATCAGGAATCCCTGATTTGCGAGTCAGCAGCACACACAAGCACACAGATACAAGGAAGAATGGTGGCGTGCGCAAACCACCACGAAACCTGTTTAAAATGTATTTAAACATCCCACAACAAACAGAATATCTGTGATGCACAACGTCCAATTACTGAACACTTTTCGATGCACAACTCGGATTCGAACCCATGAAACTTTTCAGTCCAGTTGATTAATTTTTATTGACTTTTATTTTATCCCCGTCACTTTCAAACTGTTGTTTACCCTGAACGCGGTATGCTAGATAGAGGAATAGACCTGAACACAATCTCTATAAAATGCTCAATATGCAGATTCTGCTTAACTGTTACTTAGCTATCGGTGCAGACAGTTTTATCTAGTTTCTCACTCTGGTGGTGTTACTTTTAGTTCCACTTCCCTTTGCACTTTGTAGAACCAAGTGGTTTCCTCCAGTTCGCATGTGTGTGTGTGTGTGTGTGTGTGTGTGTGTGCGCGTGTGCGCGCGCGTCTTGATTGTATTTTTGGTTTGTAACAGTTATTCTTTTAAAAAAAAAAAAAAGCCTTTTTAAATGTATTCAGTTGTACCCTTAGACTTAACAGTGGTTTAATGAAGCCATTACTCATCTCATTCTTTTGGACCATGTTGGAATAAAGAATAACGTGTATTGTGGCCGAGTCTCGAGTTGTTCAGTTTCGTTATTTGGTGTCAGTCTAGCAGAAGTGAAACTGTTTCTTTGTTAGCACAAGTAGAGAATTGGCAAGTTCCTCGGCCAACAGTGCATCAGCTAAATCACACCGGTTATAAATGTCTTTTATTTTTTTTTGTAAGGGTCTGAATGGGGGACTAGGCCATGACTAACTAGTTTCCTTTCCTCTCAACCACTCACCCCGTCTAGACCATAGCCAGCATACAAGGGAAGATTAAAAAACAAAAAACATTGAGTACTATTTTCTCAGCATGGGTGAGATGCAGGCCTGCCAGGCGTCAAGATAAGAAGAGTGTTTCGTAAACCGCAGTAGCTTCTGTGCCCAAAGGTCCCGTCCTCCTTTTATTTTGTTTGCATGTATTTTGATTGTGCAAACTTGAGCTGGAACAGAAGCCGGTCAAAATGCACGCTAAAGAGATTAGCGGCGCACGCTTGGTGTTCCGTGTGCTGTGTTCGGACAGAGATGGCGGAGGGTTAGGGATGTCAGCCAACCAAGGCTGGCCGAGGACCTGGGCCACACGGCTCCTTTAACAAGCCGGCAAAGAGCGCCGACGTGCTGCTGGTATAAATCGGCCTTGGTTGCGTGGAACGGCATTACCATTGTGCAGACGGTGCAAGTGTGCCAGCCCCACAAGGGAAGTCTGATTTAAGTGCAAATAGGAGGCCATTTTCAAGGTAATATCAAAGGCTACTGATTAGAAAGGCTGAAAATGCTAATAGCCTAGACCAGGTGCGGAAAGTGGCTTTTTATACTTATAAATGAACCCCCCCACCATTTCCACAAAAAGAACCCAGATCATCTGTCGTGGAAGGTGTGGCATTTCACAGTTATTGGAAAGAAGTCACTATGGCAATGGAAGCTTTATCAAATGATCTTTGACAATGTTCAACAATGCCGCCTTGTAGATAGTACAAAAAAACCCAATAGCATTTTATAACGTGCTTTATAGGGATTACTTTATATTAATTATAAGAAAAAATCCCTTCACTGTAACTAATATTCTCAAGTGGAGCATTCTTGCCCTGCCCTGTGTTCCTTGCTAGCGGAGGCATCAGAACACATTTTCAAATATGAGAATCCCATGAGGCTTTTTGATTTAAAACCCATGACAGACAGCATGAAAAATAACCAGAAAGTTACTGATACTGATACCATTGTCAAGAGCAAAGGTCATCTCCCCGCTGACCTCGTCCACCTGGCCAATCACAGGTGGACACCACGAAGGTACAGTCAAGGCCTTGACAGTTGCAGGTTCAGTCTAATACTTAAGCTCTGGTGAATAGTTAATTCCAGTAAATGTAGAGCAATGGTCTCCAACTCTTTTTACAGGGAAGGGGGGGGGGATATCCCCCTTGGTATATTTTGCCAATTGGGGGAAAATTGGAAGTTGGATCATGATTGACCAGTTGGAGACCACTGATGTAGAGTGATATCCGAGATTCAAGTTTCAAGAGTTTATTTGCACTATGCAATAAAAACCACACTTTGCATGTCCTTCCTGTAAACACAAATGAAACACAAAATGCAGATTACAAGAACAAATTAAGATGTTTACAATAAGACAAAATTACAATTGTAACGATAAATACATAGACGCTGTGCAATGTAACATATAGTGCAATGTAAACATAATGCAGATTTTGCAAAGCCTGGGTAAGAGAACGTTGGGGAAATGGTTCTAAGGAGCTGAGTACTGAGGAATCTGTGGTGTGGAGCAGCGTTCTGATTCAGCCTTGCTCCGCTTTCCCCATGCGGGATCTCTCCTCGGCTTCTTCTGTCACTCCCCTCGGCCACCTGGTCCCTCGGGGCCCAGGCCTCTCCGTGGGAGGAGCATGGCCAGGGAGTGTGAGCGGATTCAGTCCTAGCGGAGCCAGACCACAGAAAAGGGCAACAGATGGTCGCCCACACCATGACGTGGACAGAAGCAAATGAGTCACGGACGCCGACCTACTCGTGTTCCCACGCGCGTCAAGGCCGGACGCCCACACCTGGGGCCTATCGTTTCTCCGCATGTTCTTTGGACAATGCCCCTCCCCCACCACCCTATCCACCCCCCTATCCACCCCCCTCACTACACTGCCTACTCCAATCACCCTAAATCCAGAGAGCTCGGGGTGGCAGTTTCAGCCCCTGACAGAGACCTGCAGTGACCTGGATCTGTCAAACCGGTCGCCTCTCTGCACCGGTGCTTCATTGTGTCTCCCAGCAGAAGCCTTTCATCTGCCGCAGCAGACGCACAGCCTGCATTTTTACAGACACCCATTTAAAGCTTTAACTGCAGCAATCGGGACAAATCTTTCCAGGGCTGCCAACTTTGGTCAGCTAGCTGGCGTGAGATTTTCAATTCAAGACTAGTCTGCACATACATTTACATATGTAACGGCCGGGCAACCCTGTCTTTCCAAGGTCCAACAACAGGGATCATCACCTGCAGCCTTCAGTATATGTAACTAGATGCCTCTATCTAGCCATCAGTGCGATTTTTATATATATATATATATATATATACACATATATATACACATACACACACATCACTTATTGGCTATCTCTTTGCATTGGAATATAATATAGTACACCTACTAGGACCTGTCACAGCGGACCAGTTTAATGGCATTTTTAACTTTCCTGGGGCAATCAGACACACACACTCCCCACACATACACAATACTTTCTGTCTTGCTTGTCAACCGCGATATCGACACCCTGCTGACTGATCAGCAGTCCCCGGCGGCTGTGCATTGCCACTAAATTGACTGGGCTGCCTTTGATTATGTCATCAAGGGTGGCCCATGGGAGGTGAGCTAGGACAGGGACGGGGACTGTCGGGCCGAAGAGCAGGAGTCATGCTGGACTGTCTGGTCAGAGCAGAGCTTCAGAGAAATTCCTGAACTCCATCAGGGTGTGCAAGGTAAAACCATCCACTCAACACATTTAATTAATTGTCTCTCTTAGGTAACCAGGCCCGGCCACAAAGTCTGTGCTTTGAGCGTGAGCATTGAGCGGGGGCGGCACAGCGGTACTTAGTCAATGACTCCAGAGACACGCAGAGCCCTGGGCAGCCAAAGGAAACGGCCAGATTTTGTAGCCAACGAACGACGTCGCTCTCTCTCCCCTACCTAGAGCCGCTCGGGCAGAAGCCACGTCCTCCGGAAACCCACCCCCCGCCGCCAAGAAAAGCCAGCGCCTGGAACGCCCCTCCCTCCGCTCTTCTCCAGTTCTCGTCCCGACGTTCTCGCGGGACACCGCCAAGGCAAGCGGCCCAGGGCGGCGCGGACCGGCCATCTGGGCAGCACTCGCAGGGCACAGCATGGGAATCTGGAACCGGACGCAATGTTCTACTAAAGAACCGCCGTCTTCTGACCGAACGGGGAAACCCTGAGATACGTATGCGCAAACATAGACGGGAACATCGAATAAACATCAAATACGCATACAATAAATCATCCATACATCCTGATGTAAGTACAGATCACACACATTTATATATCACAAAACATTCCCATCCATCGCCTCAGGATCTAGGCCCATAGTGACCCTATACTGCATAAAAGATTATGCAAGATGGATGTGGGTTATTGCGAAAGCATATTTTACAGTTTAACAGTGAGAGCCATGGAACGCAACAGCTCAGATCAGTGCTAGATCAGTGATATTTATGATGAACATGTGTCAAGATACAGCAGTAGAATATATAAAAAGCAGTTTCATTCGTGAGTAGCATTCCAAGCATGCAACTTATGTACATTTACAGATTTACAGGATGTGTTAGCAGATGCAGGGCTTGTGCTAGGTCATCCAATTGTGTGGCATAACGCACACAGCGCTCTCGACCAATACATCCCTCCTCTTCAATCCAGATGGAGGCTCCACTGCAGGTCTTGCTCCTTCCACTGCCCGGGTGGTCTGACTGCTTGACCTGATCCATATGTGTGAAATACCTTAGTAGTTATATGGGGATATGGGCAGTCAAGCCTTCTTACGGGTGGTGGCAGCAGTGCATGAATGCATGATACCAGCAATCGGGGGGGGGGGGGGGTGAGGGAGAACAGAGTGGCTAAAGCAACGCCCACTGCACTAGCCCTCTGAAAACCTAGGCGAAAAGGCCTGGGACTTTTAGCAGATATTTTTTTTGTTTATTTACCTGTTAAGGCAGCGTTTCTCAAACCAGTGCTTGGGGACTCCCCCCAGACGGTCCATGTTTTTGCCCTCTGCCTCCCAATTCCCTGGGAGTTAGGAGGGAGCAAAAACGTGGACCGTCTGGGGTCCCCGAGGACTGGTTGGAGAAAAGCTGCCGTAAGGTCCACTGAAGAAATGCAGTCATCTTCTGGTCCAGCAGGTGTCGCTGTTACAGCTGCATTACAGTTCGAAGGAATTAATGCCAGAGAATATAAATCCTATTTCAGACGGGAGGAGTGTAACACAGTGGAATGCAGTGGGGTAGGGTACGTAACGACGTTCAGATTGTTGTTGTTTCCGAGAGACGTAGATTAGGCTGTATTTTCTTCTTTTCGAAGGCTGAACTTTCACCTCCATCTAGGTTTTTGACAAAGTATGAGGAAAGTGAAAAGTTTAGTTGAGGGAAAAGCAACCTCTATTCAGGGGAAAGCACCTGGCTTGCCCTTTTCACACATGGAACACCCCCCCCCCCACATGGAAAACCAGAGGCTTAATAAACATTCTGACTAACAAGAACAGACACCCCTAAAGGCAAAACCACCAGCTTCCAGTCAACTGGCTGGACAGGTGATGGCCCACATGCACAGATGCAACCTTACTGGTTGGACTGCGATTTCTACTGTGATTCTATCAGGCTGAAGACATCGGTTATCATATGCCATGCCACTACTCAAGCTGAGAAGGAAAGTAAGGAAAGCCCAATGTGCCTGCAGACTTTGCTCCATGCGCCAAAGAGAGGAATAAATGGTTAGATGATTCTGTAAAGGACACCTAAGATGGTTGTGGCTACGACCCCATGGCCGCCCTCCACACGTAATAAAGAAATTCGAACATGATCCCTAATTTACTGTGCAACATTCACTGGGAAAGAAATCCCACTCTGTTGTCCCTTTTCAGCTTGCACATCTGTTCCCGAACACCACGGTGACGTCTTGCTGCCACAGGGTTAAGGAAGGGGTGGCTGTGGTCAGGAGAGCTCATTGGTTGAGTTCTGGGTGAGCCTCTGCTTATTGGCCAGCAGAGTAGATCACCCAGGTTAAATTTCACATCAAATATCGACCTGTGTGTGTGGATGAGACATTACATAAATGTTCCAGGTATGCCGATCTCTTTGGAACAAACCATCTGTTGAGAAAACTAGGGGTGATGTAACGGGACAAGCCAAGTGACTGGGAGGGGGAGTCTACTGTTATTGTTTTGGTCCATGCCTTGTCCATATCCTGCCATTGCTTAAAATCAGGTTTGTTGTTTGGAAACACAAGAAGGGATTAAATGGGAGGAAAAGGGACAGAGAGCCTTTGATGTGTTAGAAAGTCATTGTCCCCTTTGGCTCTGATGGATGGTTTTGGCTTTGAAGCACATACTCGACAGAGGAACCCGGGTCCACTCGTCAGACAGCTGTGAAGGAACGCATCCTGTTCAGCAAGGAGATCCCAGCTCGACAGGAGATTCAGGCAGTCAGATTCCTGTGACGCCCAAGGCCACACTGATACTTTTTTAGGTCCCCGGGGTCTAGACAGTGAGAGACGAGGAGGATCATCCCTCCTTCTCTGCCCTAAGCAGACTGCTGCCCAAAATGGCAGGGGAAAGGGCAAGAGGGGGCTGGGGGGGTGGGGTAGAGGGAAGGTGGCAGCTGACTGGAGCTGGCTGGAACATGAGCGGGACAAATCAGGCCACAAATTACGTCACGCGCACAGACGGAAACAAATCTGCGTCATGTCCCAGACGCACGCCCTGGGGATGGTGCCCTCTGATTACAACAATCCTTGGTGGTATCACTGGGCTGAGTGACTATATACCTGACTGTAGGACGGAGAACACGATGGAGAAATCACATAGGTGTTGATTATTTCAACAGCTGGGGCATTCACATTCCTGAAGACAAACACAGGGCGGGGCTGGAATTTAGTCCTCTGATAGGTTCCTCTCCTGGAGATCCTGTAGTACTTTAATGTGCTAAATATGTATGAAAAGAATGCTAATTGGGGCTACTGTGGCGCCACGTGCAAAAAAAAAAGAAGAAGAAGAAAACTTCTCATCCCGTTGCGATCTGGAAACTCGGAACACGGAGCCTGGAAGTTGAGACTCTTTAAGTCCGGAACCTAACCTGGAACCTAGAATGGAGGCAGGAATACCCTTGTGTCCTGTTCAAGAACAAAGGAAATATCACATGTGCAGACAAAGAATGCTTAGGTGTGGAGGTGTTTACCTGGCAACCTACAGCAAGATGGGTGTGTTTCAGTGTGGGGGGAGCTTTCTATATATACAATGATGTTCTATAATTTGAGTGAACACAGAATTTTAACTGCTTGGTTTGGGGAAGGACAATCATTATCATCATCATCAAAGGTATATTTATGGTCCAACAGCAAATGCACCTAAAGAGCTGTATCTAAAGGTAGACCTTCCCATTCTGTCTAATGCGCTAATGTTACACGGATGCACACAAACACAACCCACGCACAGACCCCCCAACATCAGTAAAAACGTTTTAAAGATAATGACGCGATTATGTAATGGCTCTGAAGGGATATTAGGAAAGTCCCACCTGGCTCAGGGGAAGACCTACAAATGGGTTTAGAGAGAATCTGCGTGATGTTTACTGGCAGCCAGAACCTCGCCACAGGTATTGCGTCTTACTGCGCCACCCCAACGTCCTGCCCTCAACCCCAGAAAAAACAGGATTAAAATAGAAACGTGTGCCATGGTGTTTGGTAAAGACACGCCAAGCCTGGAGTGCGTCTCCCAGCACTGACGCTCCCACAACATCAACGCAACGTTACAGGAGCTTGATGGACATGACCTGGATCTGTCCATTCAAGGTGCGTGGTTTTCCTGACACATATTTAAAAGCGAGGTTTACAAAACACGACGAGGCCTTGACAATCATCCAATGAGAACTAAAATCTCTCTTAAATACTGTAGACTCAGCAGATGAGTTTTTTTTGTTTCTTTTTTAAAGGCCGTTTTTATTTAGTGGAGTTACCTGGGAAACGACAAAAAAAAGTCTTGAGACACGATTCAAACTCCTCCTCCGTCACTTTGTATGCTTGTTTTTCACAAAACACTTCTGAGAGCCATAAAAAGCCAGCGGTAATAAATTCCTATTTGTGGGTCCAGAGATGGTCGGAATGGGGAGACCTGTAAACACAGCCTGTATGTTGAGGGGCGGTTCCCAAGAAACCAGCGACACATCAGCTGATAAGCGCTGTTGCCAAAAAAAAAAACTCTTACTTTTTCCTTTTACCCTCAAAAACAAGTTCAAGGTTCATTTAATGATATACAATGAGATGACTAACATTGACATGTGTTAAACATTAGCTTGATACAGGCAATCTGTATAATTTCTAAGGGGTGATTACAGTCACTCGCAAAACACCTCACCTATGCTTTGCGTTTTCTATGACAACATTTTTAACTGCTATTTTCCATGACACTGGTTTCCTGGGCCACTGTCCTGTGGGACCTGATTCACTTTGTCCGACCCAGAGGAGTGAATCTGGGCCTGAACTTCCTTAAGGGCATATTTGTTGGACCTATATTATTCTATTTGCTTCCAGAAAACCAATAAACCACGACTCGGAGGTCAGAAAAGTTATCAGCGTTTAAGAGCATGTTTTTAGTGCAGGTCGGTGGATTCCAACTGCAATAAAACACTCAACCGTTCTGGAATGTTTCTCGTGACACACTGTAATATATTTGGTGAAAGACATTTAGGCTGAAAATAGGCTGTGTGATGAGATTAGTTACTCCCCTAGTTCCTCCTGTACTATTCCTTTGGATGCTACTGGGTGTCCAGAATAAATTTAGGCACATATGTAGCTGGGGGCTAGAATGCGGGGGGAGCAACTATTTCTTTTACCGCTCCAACCATTTACTTTACAAGTTCAAGCAAACCTTGATTAATGTGTTTCATTCATTACCATATGTGTCGGAGTGGGTCACATGACAGCATTCCCATGGTAACCGTGATCAATGCAGCCAATGTGGCGATTCGGAAGCCAGATGGAGCACCGGATTCGTGCAGCTAAGCGAAGGTGCCAAGGAGCTAATTCAGAGATTGTAAACAAACAAACAAACCTTCCTCTGTGATTTCGAAAATGGACTTGACGAAATGTAAAAGTCGGTGGTTAGGGGACTGGGCCTGTTGTGAAATGATGTCTGAGGAAGCGGTCTCCTACTGCAGCTGGTCCCTCGGCCAAATACTGAACATATCCTTAATTTATTCCGAAATAAAGGGGCAGCTCTAAAAACTTGCAGTGTACCAAATGATTCGGAAAAAAAACTGCTCCAAAAACACTTAACGTAATCTCTTACCACAACACCTTGGCTCATCTGCCGACCTGGCACCGTGTGAGAATTCAACTCTAAGTCCTTCACTTAATGCTGCCACTGTGTTATTATGTATCCAATAAGCAATTTCCCCCAGAACGTGTGGAATACAGACTATAAACAGCCGTCGAGCCTCCTCGCATTAAGATTCCTAGAATGTCTGGGAAGCCTGGTGACAGAAGAGGCCATATAACAATAGCTTAGCTTGGACCAAATCCCATCATACTTACTGAGGCAAACAATAAAAAACAGGAAGGGGATTTTGTTTAGATTTGGGCCTTGAGATTAAACATAGATCGGCTAAACGGTGTTACCATTTGCCCTTGCATGACTGTTATGAAAAGACAAAGCACAGGCTGGGAGACAGTGTTAACGACACAAGAGTACAGTGAGAGTATCTGTGGATTATTCTGGTAGCTCAGGAAAGCACCTAGATCAAGACCACTGGACCGTTATGGGGTTAAGAGACCTGTGTTTGATCAGAAGAGGTCAAATCCCCTTTTTTTGCAGAAAGGGAAGAATCAGTATGAGATTAAGAATCCCACTGCAGGCCTCAGACTGGCACTGTCCTGATGTTGAAATTAATTCCTCTCCACACAGCAGACACCCACAAGGTCAATGAGTACTTGAAGTTACCAGTGATTTGTGACTGTTCCCTAAAAGTCATGATAAAAGTAGCTTGTCATACATTCTTTCCAATGTGCATGGACGGTCTCATGGCCTCATTGGGAGTCCGGAACCCCTCGGATTCCCCTTATTTGGTTTCCATCATATCTTGGGACTCGTGCCAGACCTTGTTGTTTAATGCACTTACTTAGATATAATCACTTTTTAAACTGTATAAAACCTAAAAAATATATGTTGTATTTTAATATCAGGTGTGGGAAGTATATATTTGCCCCTGCGTGTGTATATATAGTGTATACCTAATGTAGAAATATTCTCAGTAATAGAACATTCATTATAATGAAATGACAAGTTGCGTGAGCTTCGCATTTCAGATGCAAACGGAAACTGGCCCACTCCCGTCTGCAGAACGCGTCTCCGTCAGTTCGCGACAGCTAAAAAAAGCTTTCTAAAGTGTTGGAGCTCTACTGTCACATCAATTATCATCGACCAACACTTAAAGCCAGGCTTACCTGCTGTAATACCCCCACCAAAAGCAAAATCACTAACACACACACTTTGGCAATGACTTTTGTATTAGTTTTAAAACGACAATAGCAGCGGCGCATAAAAGCGTCGCCTTTCACTTCCACATTTCCTTCTCAGTATAAAGCTTATGCCACATTTCCTGTGAACATCTGCTGATTTGCATCTCATGTGTGGGGATAGCTGAGGTAGGTATACACCTAAAACTAACAAACAAAGCACAATCAAACTAAAATATTTACACCAGCGAATAATAGAGAATCCAAAATTTGGTACTGTTGCAATCTATATAACTACAGAGCATTTTCGTTTCACATTATTTTAATACCCGTATATGTCAAAATTTGACAGTAGGTTATACTGTTATAGAATATCACAAAATCGCGAATGAACTACATTTGCCAAAATCTCTATTTCTGTGCAATTTATCAGACGTCGCTCGCGCATCCTGCCCCGACATTGCCCGATCCGTCTCTCATGCCAGCCCGAAATGCACCAGTGTGGCAGGGGCGCATGTCGGGACCCGCACCGCCTCGCTCGCTCGCTCGCTCTCCGCCCCTTCCTTAAGCTCGCAGCCCGCACCGGCCTCCTCCACATTTGCTTACCGAGCACTGCCGGGCTGCTGTGCGAAGTCACCACGGTGATTTTTTTTTTTCCACTGGAGCTGCCGCCATGTTTTGCTGAAGCAGAATGACAGCAAGTCGGGGCGGAATAGGGGGGACTCGCAGCTAATCTCTCAGCCGATTGCGAATAATCTTCTATCCCCCCCCCCCCGGGAGATGGTCGTGGGGAATCGCCGAGACGGTCAGACGATGCGCCTTTGCTTTGCCTTGTCCCCCAAAGTCAACTGAAAGGATTTAAAAAAGCAAGCTCAATTTCCTGGATATGCAGTATTACGCTTTCCTATGGCGTAGGCACCTTCTTTTAAAAAAACAGTATTTTGCTTTTTTGGGACAGAAGGCAGACCTCGCAGCAATATAAGGGATACTTTTGTACTTTTTTCCCCCTACAACTGGCTTAATAAAAACGACTCGATCTGTAATGCTAGGACACATCGCTGGCGTACGTATAACTAGCTGCCTCTGTGCGCCTCTCAGCCCTTGAGTGGAAGAGCAGCTTCACCAGCAACTTACTATTATTATTGTCAGTAATATTTTTGCGCTTAACTAAACTGGTGCTCCTCAAATAGCTGACCGAGGATTTTTTTTCCCTTGTTAAAGACGAAGAGGGGGATCTCGCTTTTATACGTAGGAGCGCTTTAAAAGGAAATCATTCGGAGATGACAAACAGTATTCCAGCGGATATGGTGAGCCCCCACCGGTGTTTTCTGTACAATTAATCGGATCGCTGTTACAATGTTTCCGTGCGGGTTTCCTTCGGGCTTTTAGACCACCAGTTTGTACGTCTGAAAAGTATAGGGAGGGGGGCAGGGGGGGATGTGCCATTTATCTGCGGAGCTTGTGGCGATGCGCCGCAATAGGACGGTATTATGAAATTAAGAAAGAAACATTAAGCGCAGTTTTGGCTGCCAACTCGGGCGATCGAGTAAAAGTCGCTATCGGATCGAGTTTAAAAGAGGGGGGGGGGTATATTAAGTGCTTTCGCTTGTGCGGTGTTTAACCCAATATAGCAAATGCAATTTTGGCTGCGTGTGAGCCGTAAAAAACACACTTCTGGAGGTTTCGGAGAACACCAGCGATCTGACATTTCCTATTTAATCAGGTATGATTATCCCCCCCCCCAGCCACAGTAGGTGGGTAGATTGGAAGGAATTGTTCACCATAACAGTGTTAGGTAGTGGGAGATAAATAAAATGGTGTTTTTGGTGTATAAGCTTAATTCTGGAATATATCACGTCGCAACACGGATGTTTTTGAGACTGCGCCCGGCCTGGTGGGTTCCTTTCTGTGGGTGAGGTGTAGGGTGGTGACATGTGCACAATCGGGTGGTCTCCTTTGACACCGGTGCTTGTGGAAGTGGTGCGCCTGGACACTGCGACCCGCCGTGCGTGCGAGCGGCTCTCTCCTCTCACATCCGCACCGATAATCGGGGCTGAGATATGGTCTTCTAGGACGGGACTGCTGGGTTCAACATACCAAGTGTTTTTTTTTTTAATAAGATGCTTATAGCAGATGACGAGGACGTATGGCTGCTTTGAAATGCGACCCCAACACAAGGCCCTGGAAGTTTGATCTCCTTAACTGGAAAGGCTTGTTCGTGTGTTACACTGTACATGTCTTTTTTTTTAAGACTTGAAAGAATGGTGAAGTCAGTCTGTCACTGACCCAGGACTGTACACAAATTAGGTGGTGGTTTTATATGTGAGGTGTAGGTATGCAGCTGTGTGGGAATGCTGGTAGGGATTGGGGGGGGGCATTGTTAACTGTTCATCAGGGACCAAGGCTAATATGGTTTGTCTGTTTGTTAACCCTGGGAGGATCTGTGGAAGTGACACTCGCTTCAAAGGAACCGAGAGCTCTGGCAGTAACACACGGTCTGGGAACCTCCCTGCTCTTCTGATGTTTCTCTGCGAGAAGAATAACAGTGCTATACTAAAAGCAAATAGGGGTGTAAGGGAACTGACAGAATGTCAGCTGTGACAGTGGCAACATCTAAAATGTTCTTGGTGATACTTTTTTTGTGCCTTTCAGTTAGCAGTGCATGTCCTAGGGCACTGGTGGGGCGAGGAGGGGTAGTAGTGTGGGGGTTTGGCGTATGGAGTATATCCTGGCTGTCCTTTGTCAGGATTGAAAAGGTTAAAGAGCTTCACCTATGGTGAAAAGGTGACCTTTAACTGTACTTATAAGGTCTCTTTAACACTTTTCTTGGTTACATAATGTAGTATTTACTGGGGCAACCCGATCCGTCCATTCAGCTGTGTGTGTTTGTGTGTGTGTGTGTGTGTGTGCGCATCCCACTGTAAGGTGCTTAAGCTGCTTTGGGTGAGGGCAGTTGATCGGTGGCAGAATTTCATAATGCAGATTTGTGTCTCTCGAGTCACCAGGATTTTACTGAGCGTGTTTTCCGCCTCGTGGCTACTGCCCAGTGTGGGCACTCTGACAACTAATAGCTATTTTCCTATGGAAAGAAAATCCTAATTCACACCTAGGGTAGAAGGTTATAGAGGGTCTTTGGAGATTCCCAAAACTGCTGACACAGAGGAAATTCAGGGGGTGGGGAGTGGGTAGGTTTTTTTTTTTTTAAATCTAAACTTGAAATATCTCAAATAACAATCACAGTAACCATTGTGCCTTTTAAAGCAAGTTCACTTACAGAAAAAAAATCATGCACTTTTAAGGTGACCTACTAAAAAGAGCCCCCCCCCATTAATCCTTATATTATGTACAAGGACAAGTCATATATGACAGTGTGTGCCGATTTGGTGACATCTCATCCCTCTTCCTTGGCCCAGTCCTCTTACTATTTATTTGCCTATTTATTTATTTTTCCTCATTGCCTTGTTGTTTTTGACCTACAGGTATATGAGTGAGCTTGGGGGGGGGGGCGCAGTAATCAATAAGGTTTATGTGGACTCTGCCCCCTCGGGCCTGTGCAATACAGGTCAGGAATTATCAACCACTATCTGTCCATCTGCCTGTCCCCTTGCTCGCTGGCTGTCTATATGTCTCGTCGGTTTACCGCGGTAAAGGCCGCGGCTGGGTACATCCCACTCCAGGTAACGACGGGAAAGCTTTTATTAATGTTTGTTCCTGGACTGTGTAATAAACAGAGGGCTTTGATCTGTAAGCCGTGTGAACAATTGGGGCGGGGGGGTGGGTGGATTAAATGGGACATGTCAGCTTTAGTGTTGCATGTGTCTGCTAAGCTGTGTAGCCCTTTGTAAGCAGCCCCCCACTCTGTGGGAGGATGGGGGGGTGGGGTCATGCATAGTGGGTCTCCTATAGTGAGGAGTGATGCTGTGTGGGTTAGAGAAATTCTCTCCCGCCACTCCAGTACGACCCACATGGGTTTGACTCAGAGGATTGTTATTGGTGCATTGTTGCCCACTCAGTTCCACTTCAGCCAATCGGAATACTTTTCTACAGTGACTGGCACATGTTTGATTAATCACGGAGGCAGTTTGAATGACATAGTGACATACCAAGGCATGCAGCTGACCCCTGTGGTTGTACGTGGGGGGGTGGATTTGGGGACATGACTCGGGTGGGTATTGCTGGGGGTGACCCTCCTATGTTATTGGCCTTGGTTGTACAACATATATATAAAAAATTAAAGCATATAGCATTAGTCTGTATAATGAGGCCTTTGAGCTGACCTCATGTACGTGTTTGGAGGGGGTGGTCAATTGTACACTAAGTCCATCTGTTGCTTTGAGAATGGGAGTAGATGGAACCGAAGTCTTGGTGCTAGTAGTGGCAGGTAATCTGTTTTAATGATGCCACTAGACTTGGAGTCGGAGAGCCCCAACCAGTTTCTCCTGAGCTGTGTCTTCTGTTCATATGGCTCTTACCAGCCACGCCGCTGGCATGCTGCTATCAGGTAGGAGGCACTGAGGTACGAGTTTGGAACTTCCCCACCTCGGGGCGGAGAAATGATGATGTATGGAATATTACGAGGTACTAAGCACAAGGCTCGCTGTCTGCATGCTTGGCGAAACTGCCTATGAATACATTCTCTCAACTGTGGCACGTTCTTTTCGCGGAACATTCGCTGAAATATTGACTGTGCACTTCCCCATGTCACTTTATAAAAATCTTCCCGGAAGTTCGGTCTCAGTCAGCCTCAGCATGACAGTGCAGGAAGTGCTGGGGTCTGCCTCTGATCACCTGCCCACCCTACTTGGGAGCCCAACTCTGGGACTGTACCTACGTGAGTGGTGGTCTGTTACTGACAGAAGAGT
>JAODKN010000039.1:13694506-13718915 GCA_026774425.1 Petrocephalus zakoni | reverse complement strand
CCCCCCCCCCCCCCCCCCCCCCCCGCCCCCCCCCCCCCCCCCCCCCCCACCCCCCGCCCCCCCGGGCCCGCGGGGGGGGGGCGCCCGGGGCCAGTCGACTCATTCAATAAAGGAGCCTTTCATGCTGAGTTGGGAAGAATTTGCAACAGTATCTTCAGTGGCGGCGCGTTCTGCTAGCCACGCACACATTCCCTGCCCAATTCTTTCTCATGTGAATCAGGAGACGACTGATAAAACGCAGTGTCTCACACTCCCCCTCCCCTCCCCCCCCCACCGCAACATGTGCAGTTCGCTTTTATTTTAAGCTGCCATGAATCCACCTTCCATAATTATCGTGTCAGGGTTGCTCCAGTACTGATGGCGGAAGATTTAAGGCCTGTATCTCAGGCAAGTAGTTCTTTTTACTTTGCTACTGATCTTTTTGTGACTACTGCTTTTTTTTGAGCGAGGGGCTGTCTGCACTCTTTAAGGATTCCTGTCAGATGTCCTGATACTTCCGTAAAGAGGATGACTTTGCAGGACTGGGCCGAGGGCAGCGGGTCTCAGCTTTGGGCCCGTGTGTGGCTTGTTAGGTAACCAAGTGGGACGGTGTTCTCGCTTCGGACCTTTGCCTCTGTGTTGTGTCCCAGAAAAACTGCTGGTTAGTATGCCGCTGTTTTTATTTTTTATTTTCTTTTTATTCCTCCTGGATTTGTTCTTGCCTGCCATGCACCCGGCTTTAATTCAGTAAAGCCCAGTTCTTTAATCAGCTTGGTTTTGGGCTCTTTTTAAAACGTGAATGCTGACGGCCATATCGAAATGAAAAGTGTGTTTCACTGTTTCAGGTTCCGTTTTCTCGCATGAAGTTATTGTGAAAAGGGAAAAAAAATAAATAAAAACATGCTTCTCGGAAAGTGTCTATTAAGTGACGTAACGTTCTGTCTGTGGTCCTCCCTGGTCCCACAGCCATGGCAGTGACATCGCCTTCATCTTAACTCTTGTATTGACATCCCCCCCCCCCTTCTCATGACAGTGACGTCACCCTCTGGCATGAGAGGGGACATTGCATCTTCTGCACAGAGGGCTTCTTTGTTGGAATGGGCTAATAGGTGCCGACACTCCATTGCGCCTCTGTCACCGTGGGCAGCAGCGATTGTTCGCCGACTATTCCATCCCTCGTCTGTTTTCTTGCACACAATGGCCGTTTTGAAGATACTCCATAGATTGTCCTGGGCTCTTCTCTGTGAGCTGAATTATGGGATGGTGTTTAGTCACCCCCCCCCGCTTTGCCGGATGCTTTCTGTGTGGTCTCACCTTTTTCTATGGATATGGTTTTGTAAGATGTGCTGATTTATGGGATGCAATTACACGGTTACGGCGTTGGCATCCAGCCGACTGAAGAACCAGCTGTTCTGGGTGGTGTGTGCCATCTTTGTCTGTCACATGTTTTTGGGACAGATGTGCTTCCAATTTTTTTTTTCCTTTCTAAACGATCCCCCCCCCAGGAGTCTTTAACCTCTATCATATGTGTCTGTGTTCTTTTGATTCACTTATAATTCCCCCCCCCCCAAAGACAGTACTACACAAAATTGTCATGGCTTTTAACTCTGAATATGTTGCCTTGGTGGGGGGGTGGGGGGTGTTATATAGATGGTAATCTTTCATTGACTCGTCCCCCAGTGCCGTCGAGTTTCCGAGTGTTTAATGACACCCCTAATAGGTTGTGCGGGGGGGTTAATGGAATAAGCTGAGGTTGTGACACAGGTGGCACTGATGCAGCGTCTGGTGTCACGGGGCCGAGGCAGTGTGGAGGAAGCTGAATGTGGCTGGAGGGGAGAGTCAGCAGGACTCTTAGTGTCAGGAGTATGGATGGCTTCCTGTGCCATTCATAAATCTGCATGTGTGGAGCAGACGCCGTGGCGTCCAGGGTTCAGAGGGGCAGCCGCTTGTACGCTGACAGTGGCTTCCGGTGTTTCCAAGGACAGAGAATATCTTTGCTTGGGGGTGGGGGGGGTGGAATGGCACCACTGTCCCCTGAGGGCCCCCCCAGCCATGCAGATGTCGGGGTTTTTTTTTTTTTTTTTAAATAAATGTGCTCTGCGCCCTTAAGGCGGGAGGCTTGTGTGCTTTCGCTCCTGCTGGTTTAAGAGATAGCGGAATAGAGCGAGAGAAGAGGAGCGGATTGGGGGAGGAAGGGGGCTTTTCTATAGGCCTCGGGATGCTCCTTTTCCCCATGTTCGACTTAAAATCCGCTCCAAGTGAAAATAAATGTGTGCTAAAAATAATAATTGATGATATGGTACAATAACAAAGATAATGTACAGAAGAATGCTGCTTTTTAGGTCTGGCGATTGATGACAAACCAATAAAATCTTTTTTTGTAGCCTTATCCCTCCCCAAGGAAAATTCCGTCTTGAGTTACCATGGCGGCTGGGGACACCCGCCTCCCCTTGATGTCATGTCCTCCACAGTGCATTTCATGTCATCGGGGTCACGACTTGTCCCATTGACTCGGGGGGGGTAATCATGTCAACACCCATGATGGGACTGATAGTCCTTTGCTGCCAAGCCCTGGAGCTAACTCTGTCCTTCTGGGACTCTCACATATCCCTGTCCCTGCCTCGCGTCCCTAGGCCAGCCTCATCCCATTCGTCTGCTTCGTGTAAATGACCTTTTTAATTATCGTTAATTCAGCTCGGCGCCCGTTAATCACGCCGCGGGGCACCGGGTGCTTCCGTTCTCCGGCCCTCCTTGAGCTTCACGGAGTGGGATGGTAATGTACAGTGCGCTGTGGCGCTTAGGGAGCGTCAATAAACTAACGGCCCCGTGAAAGAAGGCATTGACAAACTGGATATCCATACTTAATGGATATAGACGTGTTTGTAAGTGTTGGGGGAGGTGGTTGAGAAATATAAAAATTTTAAATGTATTTCCTTTCACGGTAACGCCTTGTGAAATTTTGTTCAGGAAATAAATTCCACCACCCCTCCACAGCTTAATGTTATATTGAAAATAGGGAAAATGGAACATTTAATATGAAGTTTTTTGATTTGGTCAAAGTTCATAGACATTTAAGAAGTAGAGGAGGGGTGAGTGATCCACAACTGAAATTCTTTTTAATTATAGTGCCTGGATGAAAATAGGCCCTTTGTCTTCACACAACAGAGGACTGTGAGCACTATAGGTCCCGGTGTGCCTTCTTGCTGGCCACAACTCGGAGGTCACTGCCAATCCCCCCCGCCAACACAGTGAGTGGGCTGGATTGGACCAGGCCTGTCATCAGAGCCGGGGAAGTAGAAATCAGGCCTCAGAACCTGCCTCCTGAAGTTCTGAAATTACATGACTGACGAGCTAAATGGGCAATAGGTGAGTGGGCTATGGAATTAGGGGTCTTTAAGTTGCTTATCCGGAACACCCTGCCCACAAGGGTTCCCGGAATTATCCGTGCATGCGTGGCCGCAGCTAATGAGCCAAAATTTAAGCCTTTGTGTTTTTTAATTAGGTGTGGTTGGGGCCACCACCTTTTGACGTTTTGATTGGCAAAGTGAAGCCGCCGTCGTCCTTGTGGATGGATGTTCTTTTGAGGTTGGTGAGAGGGGGGTATGGTAACCCTGTGTGAAGCCTGGAGAGAAATTTAATTACGCCTCTGAATTGTAAATTCCCCTATCTCTCCTGTCCCAGACTGACCCTAGTTTGTTAGAATGTGCCGGAAGCATGGGTATCACTTTTGGCAGAGCCTGGATCTTTGGCCGCTTGCAGGGTCGGCAGTTTTATGAGGATTTGCTCGTCTTCCTTTGTGGAGATGTGTCTCATTGAGAAGGGGCTCCCTGAAGGAGAGCTCGCTTTCTCAGATCCTCTACTATTGCTCTGCCATGTTTTTTTGGCTTTTAGTTCCTGAAGGCCCCCCTACTATTCCCCAAGGTCATTTTAAGGCTTTTTTGACTTTGAACGGAACAGCCCCGGGATTCAGCAGAGAGGACGACGTCACCGTTTTGGGGCTCGTATCGGCACAGTGGGCGTAACATATTTATATAATGTTCTACATTTTGCCATGCGTAAGCCGTTTCGTATGTGTGTAGGTCATGGCTTCAATCAAAACTCACGCCAGCCTTTGAGACATTAGCTATAAGGTCATGGCTGCAGAGCTGAATTTTACTGGCTGGAATGAAACTGCGCCGAGCGCCTACTCTGTCTAGATCTTCTGTTCCTCCACCCAGATGGAACCTCTGTCATGAAATGATTCATTCTGAAAGGTAGGAAGGCATCAGAATTCCAGAGTGTGAGGGCCCTTTGTGTTTTTGTTGAGGTTGCATTAAAACGCGCACTGGTGTCCTATAGTGACCAGTCTCAGACATATATAGGCACAGGCTTTTGCTATGCACACTTAAAGGGGGGTTGTGAAAGAGACCACACAGCGTGCGAGTGACCTCCCCCATACCCCCCAACACTCTCTCAGCAGCCAATTGCACTTCACAAGGCTTTGTGGCATCACTTTAATTGTGTGCATGCGTGCATGTGTGCTACTGAGCTATACCTCTACACAGCATATCTGCAGGAGGTAAGCCCAGCCGAACGAATTAGTCTGTCTTCATAGAGTTGGGTCATGACCCCAGCCTCATATCCTTTTGCCACCATCCCTCCCTTGTTTGTGGGGGTTTTGGCCCTCTGGCATTTTGTCACATCTCTTGCTGTCACAGCACCAACCATGTTAACCCCCCCCCCCCCACCCCGCCGCCTCACTGCAAGTTGGATAACGTATGTTAGCTAGTGCGTGACCTCTGTAATGAGTGATAGCTCGAGGCCACAAAAGCCCTCCTTTCTACAGATAGAACTTTTATTTTAAAACCATTAAAGACTTTTTTTTCCCCTCTCCCTCAGCCTTGAGACCAGGTAGGTTGAGGTTGAGGGTTAGGGTCACCACGTACATAAAAAGTCGTCTTTAGTCCATCCTGTTTCTCGGAAGCAGGCTACAGGCATAAGCGGGACATGCTCCGCACGCACACCGTTCGGCGTGTTTCACCATGTGCCTGGCTCAGCCTGCGATCGCCTCGAGCAGGTCAGCGTCCACAAGCTGGCCGAGATCCAGTCAATTCCAGTGAACATGTGAAAGCAATTTCAGCAGCTATGGAACACCCCCAGACCTCATATTGTGAAGCGCCCCTTGGAAGGTGGTTTGGATTTGGGGGGGGGAGCAGACCCATGTAGATCTAAAGGGGGGCACAGAGGACGGAACCATATCATTTCCTCGTACTTAACCCCCACCCCTCCCCTGCTGGAGCTTTTATCTGGAAACTCCATTGTTTAAGAGGCTTCCTCTTGGGAAGAACTATGACGTGCCTCTGCACCCTGTGAATCCTTGAAGTCCTTAAGTGCATGAAGAGGGATCTGTCGGCAGATACAGCCCGTAATAGTCAAGGTGGTCTTTAGCCCCCTTCTCCCATGTTTAAGTCTGTTTGGAGAGCTATGGTTTCTGTGGAATCCACATCATCGTGGTTTGTGTCTGTTTTGCCTAGTATGCTGTCGGAATGAATCACTTATTCAGCGGGGCATATGAAATGACCCCTCCCCCAATACAAGTTTTCAATGCTGAGTGATTTTTCACGACACCCCCCATTTGAAGTAGCGCAGTGGTACCTCCCAGGCAGGTGGGGGAGTGTTTTGTTAAAGGATGGAGCTTCGTATCTCTGGCCTCCGGTGAACAGAAGTTCTGCACCTCTTAGCGCTTACCAGCACTCTGAGGTGGCTGTAACATACTGATAAGTGGAAGCGTTTTCTCCAGAGCTGGGGGCACAAAATGCAGCCTGGCACTGGAACATGGCAGCGCTATGTTTCACGTTAATTCGAAATGTCTGTTGGCTACAGTGTTTGAGCCACGCACCATCTCAACCTTTCTCCTTTGTATATCTGCACCTGTAAGCGCCATCAAAGGCTGTCACATTAGTCTGCATGGAACAGAATTTAATGATGCATTAAAATAAGCTTTCTGTGTTTAAAATTAGCCGCGCATGACTCATTTAATGCTAGTATAGATTTTTCAGAACTTTTTTGCGATCTGATGAGCTCTAATGGCAACCTAGCAACTGACTGCTTGCCTTTAATTGGACATGAGTGAGAAGTCTGTTTGTTTGGACAAAGCTTGGAGCACACCTTAGCAGACATTAGAGACTGTATGAGATGGTAGCTGACTGTTAGGCTTTTGGTTATCTTTCAACAGTCACACATTTATGACTGTTTGTGTTAATAATCCATAAAGGCGAGCTTCTATAAGCGGCTTTTGGGATATAAGGTTGCCCTTAGGCGGGCTTATTGATCAGATGTATATAAAGAAGGTAACTTGTGTTTCTTCACTAATGGTTTAGACCCAACTTTGGGTCCATTCGAGTGGTTAGGCTTACCGAAACTAGTCATGGAGAGCTCTGATAAGACGCGTCTCTGTGAAGGCGAGGTGAGGTTTGCTCGCAGCCCTGAACCTTTCGTGGGCCGTTCATTTTCCTTGCATGACCTCTGATGTCATGTTTTTCAGTCAGGGATCTGGCTCTCGCTGATTTGCTAACCAGAAACATACTCACTTGGGCATGGGAGTCTTTCCTGAATTGTTTTTGTAGCGAAAATAAAATAGAGTGCATTTGTTGTTCGTCCCTGTGACTGCTGTCTCAGAGGAGAACATATGTCATCGGTCCATCCCAGTTGCTTAGGTGGGGTCACACGAAGATGGATTACACCCTGCTAACCGCTGGGGAGCTTTGGGCGTTGTCTACCATTTATAAACCAGCGGGGAGGAGGGGTGGTCTGATTTCTGTCACTTAATTTGACCCCCCCCCCCCCCATTGATTTACAGTTGCTAAGCTGCTGTTTGTTTTATAATGTTTGTAATGTCAGTAAAGCTTGTATGTTCCTATTGGCGGGACTTCCTTGGTTCTGGCCAATAAGGAGTGAGTTCTTTGGGCAGCTGGGAATATTGCTGTTGCTCGTTGAGGAACCGTAAGCTTTTTGAACAGTCTCTCTGAACGTGCGTGTAAGAACATCTATTTTCTCCCCGCCTTGTTGCCATGGGGATGGCGAGGCCCCCGCATGGTGGCGGGGCGAGGTGAAGCTGCCTCTCGCAGGATGGTCATGAGTATGAGTTGCAGTGGAAAATTATGGCCTAATCATCACCTGTCCCCTTGCAACGCTGCCTGTGCACCTCTTTAATTGCAGTGTTTTTGTGTGTGTGGGTGTCTGCTTGAGAACATGGAGCTGATGTGAGAGAGCATTCACTGTCTGACTGGGGTGGTGGGGGAGGGAATAGAGTAGTGGTGTAGCTGGTGTATGTGTGTTAGAGACACCGTCCTCCCACGGGTGAAGGCCACTCTCGCACAGAACGCAGGTTCGAGTCACGGTTCCTGTGAAGCTGAGGGCATGGTGTGCTACCTTTGGTCCCAATGGGTCTTCAGGGTACTGTCCTACCAACCCGCTCTGTTTTGTTATGGCAGAAAGCAAGCTCTTGCTATGGTTGACTAGTCCCAAGGGGGAACAGAGGTCAAAGGGTTTCTAGTATAATTAGGATAAGGAAAAAAATCAACAATCCAGACTTTAGATACTGTGTGCATATATGTGTGTGTGTGTGGCGGTTTAGGTCGGGGGGTGAGGAAAGGTCAGGGCACCACTGGAATAGTGGTGTCAGAGGCCAGGGCTTGGGGGGAGACTGATAGGGGATGGTCTTTGTGTTGTCAGTTGGCAAACGCAGATTAGCGTTAGTTGCTAATGGTGTTCTCTGAGTTGTGTTACCATTCTTGAGATTTCTGTATAAAGAGCATCGTAGACTTTCAGCGAGGTGTACTTGCGTACATGCGTGTGTGTGTGGCGGCATCTACCTCTGCATTCCACTTGATGTGACGGCGGTGTCGCAGAAGAGAGGCTTACGTGGAAGAAAAGGTCAGCGTCTTCTTCGACTCCCGTTGATTGTGCGTTTGTTTGCCATTTTTGCCCAGAGGGCATTTGGTCTAGGGTGCCTGTTCCCCACTGAACCATGACCACGCAACAAGTTCTACACCCATACCCAGCCCCTGAACTGAACCACTTCTCTCATGCAGGACCTCTGCACATAATATGTGCATGCCTTCAAAACTGCTAAATGGATCGTCTCTCGTCAACATAAAGACACTGTGGAATCTTATCCCACCCCACCCACCAAGTGACTGTCAACCTCTCTGCCCTGCCTGTTTCTACTGTAGAAATTTTGACAGACATCATATTGCTTAGGTGCAGTACCCCCAAAATATGAAGGAGCTAGTGTTACTTTGTTTTGCTTTTCATTGTTTTCAGGAAATAAAGATGAGAGAACTTCTGTGAGTCCCCTGCCATTGTTCTGAATTACTCGCCCCACATCATTTCGCACTACTCCCTCCCCCCATGTAAACTTCAGACGAGATTTTGAAATCTTCCCCAGTGTGTGATGTCATCTCGACAGGCAAAAAGAAACAGCTCTGTGTAGTTATTTTGTCGGATAGATGGATCTCTTACAGTTTGACACCGGAAAATTGCCCTTCTTGACAGGCTCTAAAACATTTTATTATTTCACACAATGGGGTGTTACATCTTCTAAAAATCCAATTTCCTCACGGCGTATTACCCCCCCACCCCTTGACAGGCGACGAGCCCCAGTTGGGCCCCGTTGGGCCATCCCAGAGGTGCATGCTGCTCGTTCTCTTCTAGCTCCTTCCTCTGACACGTACCCCCCATTCCTTTGGCACGACTGTCAGCCCAATTCCCAGACCGACCCCCGCCAGCCGTTTGGAAACCCACAGGGGCTGAAGGAACACTCAGACGCTTTCCATTCTAGAATTTTACCCCCCCCCCCCCCGAGCGGCTGAGATGAAGGTGAAAACTAACTGAAATTGGGCTGAAGGGACGTCCACAGCAATATTAATGGTTTCCCCCTTTTCCAGGTTGGCATTTTCATGTCCGCAGCTTCTTGGGCGGCAGAGCCTGAACTGATTTGTGCTGACGAGTTCCACGACGGAATGCTTCAGCCATAATGCACAATCTCAGCTTTTGGGTCCTTGTTTGCCATATGATGGACGCAACCACTTGGGTTCAAAGGGGTGGTGTGGATCTGTGCTGTGTATGTCTCAGTCTTTCACAGATGTGCGTTATACCCTGGAGCTCTCTTAATCCCCCCTCCAAAAAAAGAATAATAACAAGCAAGAGAGAGAGAGGGAGCGAGACATGGCTGGTTTTAGGACAACCTCGCCCAGGGGTGGTGTCTCCTATGGTATTCATGTATTGTTCCTGTGTTGTCATTTATACATGGATAAGTAGGTGTTTGTTTTTTTTTTATTTTGCTAGATCATCTTGGGGTGATTTAATCCCCCCAAATAATCAGAGGACAACAAAATAGAATCCTACAGCAATATGAAGCTGGGGACTGTCTACATGGTCACGTGGAATGGCCAGCGGGACTGTAAGAGATTCGCGTCTATGTGCAGCTGTAGTGGCCCGACACGCATCGAGGGCGACCCTGTAATTAGCCGTGTAACGGTCCCCCCCCGTCCCTGTTTGAACTGTCTCCCTCAGCCTTCAAAGAACCGGGGGTGTTAATTGCGTCCCATAATTAGCGTAGTGGCTCAGAGCTGGTGTCATGGTGGCAAGGAACCGGATGCAACCGCTTAGGAATGCTGATTTGGCCTGTTTGTGTGGAGGATGCTTCCGGGCCCTTGGGGTCCCACAGACTGGCCGAGGGCTCCGAAGATGGGAGCTGAGGACTAGGTTAAGAAACGGTGGCATAGATTATATATCTCAATTTCCTTTTATATGTATCGATTTATGTCTGTATGCACATGCACACGTATAGACGCATTTATAGAGCGATGCATTTATAAAATGAATCGCATTTCAACTTTGTACTTGGAGTAAACAACTGTATAGGTGGGCTAAGCCTTTGGTTTGATTCATTGTAAAGACATGGTTCAATCTCACACAAACGCAGTCCTCTAACAATGTAAGGAAACATAAAGTGAAACACACAGCTCTTTACAAATAAGCGCAGGAATATAGGCTGCTTGTAAGTCAAAGTTGCAGTTAACACTCATGGGCAACAAAGCGGTATAGTCCGAGACTTGGCTAGCGAATTCCGATTCGGTTACGTTTACGCGAAGTAAATATGACTCTTTGTGTTCGTGATGATGAACAGCTGGGCTAAACAGGCTGCAATTTAATTTCTGCCTTTGTTAAGTAAGAAAGGGGGGCGGAGGTCAGTTATTTTGTTTTTTTAATTTAAAGTGACGGATCATGATGTTTGGCGTATTGGTGGCTTGGCATCCTAGGCTCTGTTCAGAGCCTTTGCCAACGGGTAAGCGGGGTGGGCTGGGTCACAGACAGCCTCCGTCTCCACCCCATCCTGGTAGCTGCTGGCGGGACCAGATCTCCCTCCCCCACTGCGATTACGTGCCGCTCACTCTGTCACGAACAGCCTGCCACCTCATCCACCTGCAGGGGGAGGGGGGGGGGTCACCTCCCAAACCGGCTTTTCATGCCGTTCCTAGAAGTTACTTTGATACACTTTGTGAATACAGATGTATTGAGTCATCATGTGAGTCATCAGTGTCATCTATATTGGTGGGACAGCTTCATGGTTCAGGTTCTATGAACAGTGGGCTCCTTTGCTTATTGTTGATGCTTTTGTTGGAGGCGGCGTGTTCAGGGTCCCATTCCAGGGCTGCGACCGTGGTGCGCTCTTGTGTTTTTGGACAGCAGCATGCACTCTATGTTAAATCCCCAGGCCCCCCTAACACATGTTAGTGCTCAGCGTTAAATCTCCCTGCACGCTAACCCTCAACGTGAGCAAGTTTATTACTTGGTACTGACTCAACCTTGGCCCCTGCTTTGTTTTTGATGAGAGCTGGTTGAGTTTTCTAGCCTCACTCCATGGAGCTATTGCGGAAGGAGGTGCTGTAAGGTAGGAGGGCAGTTCAGCTTCTTTGCCCCAAGACCGGGACAGATATGACATTATTCTTCTCACTGCTTCGTGCTTCTTCGTGACTTTGTGTTCTGACCCATGATGCAGCAGTGACGGGGTAGCCTTCAGCCTGCCGTGGGGTGCAGGTTTTTGAAAGGAACACCTTGCAAACTTCGCAAGATGCAAGCAGCGGGCTGACGTGTTCTCACCACATTCACAAGGAGAATGTCGCAGTAAGAATGACAGCGATATATGGTGAATTCAGGATGGGCGGCATGCATCGTGCCATGTGATCAGAGTCTCATGCTGGTTAACAGTTTAGTTGCGTTGAATTGACCTGAAACTTTATTTGCCGTTTGCAGGGGTACAAAAGTACAAGTACATTGGAATTCTTACACCGTCACCTTGGTCAAGGTTTAAAAATCACCAAAGACTATGACATATAGAATGTTGCATTAAAAAACATTTTATATTAAGTTCAATAATAGGTAAAAATTAATACAAGGTGCTTGAATGTCAAAAGTAGTGGGGAGGTGATTTGAGAGTTTGAGCCCCATGGGTTGGAAGTGGCGTTAGATTTCTCCATATTGAATGTCTTTAGCAACCCGGTTGATTGCTTCTGGAAAGAAACTATTTTGGAAACATCTTGAAGGACTCAATGGACGTGGGCTTCGGTGCCTTGCAAGTTTTCCACCATGGCGACCCTTTTTTCCTATCTCAGGGCACAGGAAACAAGAAGCCCCAGCTGGAAATCGTAACCCCTGTCGTATTTATCTGTACCTCGATGACACAGCCGGGGATGGCATCTTTCGGCATATTGAAAACTTGGGTTATATTAGGCTCATGGAGACATCCTCTAGAGCAGGTCCGCTGCTTGAATAATGGGAGAAGATGTGATTTTTATATGGGTTGTGTTACCTTAGCAATGTGAGCACTCCCACAACGTCATTTTTTTCCTGTTTCCTCCTCTCATTCTTTTCTGGCACTGTGATGTTTGAATCCGCTTGCTGCCATAATCTCATTTCATAAATTGCTTTGGGGGGGGGAAGCTGTGAGGTCACTGCTGGTTGCATAACCCTGACCTGAGCAATGTGTGTTCTCCACATGTGCAGACACGAGTATAAATGGGAAAGAATGTGCACACGAGCACGCGTAAAATTTCCCACTTGCACAAAGGTTTTAGATTACTCTCTAGAACACAAAGATGTTGGTGCACCCAAATGTGCTAAAGAATGTATCTGACACTGTAACACGAGATATACACAGGAACTACACCCCCTCCCCCATCTGACACACACTCTTACCCATACACTTGTGTACAGCATGCACCAAGGCCTTGTCCTGTGATATATGTGCCAATCATCCAGCGATACTGCCTAGTATAAGCATTGTTGGGTGGGGTAAGGGTAGCGCCCTTGCTATACTACTTACCATGTCCCCTTACATCTGTTCAGGAGAACATAGAAGAAGGTAGGAGCTGAAAGGACAATGAGTGCCTGTCAAACATATTTATTTAAAGGTGTTTTTCAGACACTTGCAGCTCCTGTTAGCATATTTTATCCATATGAGCTTGTGAACAGGTCTGGAGGCACTGAAGTTTATGTACATGTCTGAGCGGTCTAACAGCATTCCCCTGGCTGTAAAGAAGCTGTAAAAGCTTACCTCAGCAACTACACCAATGCTGAACTCCTCCCCCCCCTCATAACTGCCCCCATTCTTTGGTCCACTGCAGATCAACCTGAGGCTGATCCTGGTGAGCGGTAAAACGAAAGAGTTCCTCTTCTCGCCCAATGACTCGGCCACAGACATCGCCAAGCATGTGTATGACAACTGGCCAATGGGTGAGTCGTTGCTCTGCACCTTTATGAAAACAACTTGGGGATTTCTATTATCACTAATGTTTTAGTAGTAAGGGGTGTAATGTCAATGGTTAAAAAAAAAAAAAGAGCACTGTGGTTTTGTCTCCTTTATAAATAAATGCATTCATAACCTCTGCACCAGTCCTTGTTACGAGCTGGATATAATTATTTTGTTCTAGTTTCTGTATGTTCCACTTTTAGTTGTAAAAGTTAACCTTTATACTGTATATTTAGTTTAAGTATAACCAAAGGCCGAAGCTTTATCTGTTCTGGATTGAGTCAGGAATGTGGGCCTTCCTAATCTCGCCTGATCCGGCCCGGTGTTGGCTGAACTTGCATAAATGTTGCCTCAGAATGAGGAAGGGGGCCCTTGCTGTTCTGGTTGCGTTTTGACCTGGCATTGGTCTCTGTGTGCAGGCTTGCTTGCTTTTTTTCCGTATTCTTTTCAAAAACAAAAGAACTACTATGTTCAGGAACTCGGTGATAATGGACGTCTTGAATGTAGCTATGCAACTGTTGTCATAGCAAGTGTTATTTTATTTATTTACTTAATTATTGTTTATTACTCTCTTATTACTATTTATTCTCAATGCTCTTCCCCGCCCTGTCCCGACCCTGAGGGGCTCTATCTGGGGAAGACTCCTGTCGGAGACTGACAGATGGCGTCCAGATGCAGGACCGCCCCACCCACCCACCTTGCCACACCAAATTTATTCATTATGTTTAACACGTAGGATGAGTGCCTTTAAGAAACACAATGGCTGGACCTGCATGTGCATTTGGGTGTGTCGGGCATTTTTGACCAGTCGTTGTCTGGTGTTTAGGGTGGGTGTGGTTGGGGAGACTATTATTTTCTTAAACAGCAAGCTGGCCCCCTTCCCCCTACTGATGCCAGGAATCTTACCCAGAGAGACTCGTTGTTTTGGGGTTGGGTGAGAATGTGACCAGTTTGACTGAACTGAAAAAGAGAGCCATGTGTGACCTGGACAGGACAGGGTCATGTCACCTCAGTCCTTTAACAGTTTCTTAATTGTTACATCTCCCTCTATGACTCACAGACTGGGAGGAGGAGCAGGTGAGCAGCCCTAACATCCTGAGGCTCATCTACCAGGGCAGGTTCTTGCACGGCAATGTGACTCTAGGAGGTAGGTACAGCACCCCCCCCCCCCGCCTCCCTGAGGATAGTGTCCAGCACAGACAGAAGTATGTGCTGTATGTAGATGTGATGGAAGTAGCTGCTCAGCTGGACGTTAAACCATGAGGTGTGGTTGGGGGGGGGAGGGGTGTGGAAACTCAAATGCCAATAACGTTCCCATTCCTGGAAAAGATCTTTTGAAGGTACAGTCCCAGGGTAGCCACGGAATCTCTGCGTGGTGAGTGGTGTTTGTGTAACTCTGCCGAATGAAAGGGAACACTCACTACATTATGTACTGAAAAGGATGTGTCCTCTAAGGAGAAGAGAGGACCCCCACCCCCCACGTTCTCCACCCAAAGTCAAAATAAGCGGCGTGACACCCCCCACCAAACCCCAGACAGCCGACCGAGACTTGGGAGCAGAAAAACACAGTCAAGCCTCAGTCTGGCTCGGACAAGCCGGCCGTTCATGGTGCTGGGGAGGAGCCGCTTAGTCCCAGTTTAGGGTGCCGTGTTTGTTCTCTTGGTCGTCGTGTCGGTGCCAGCCTGGCTGAGGGTAGCACGTGGTGAAGCGTCTGGGGGTAGACGTACTCGGCAAAACTGCCACGAGCAAACCACATCAGTAGGAGCAGTCTAATCTCAAGCTAATGCTAATAATACAAATAGCAATAGAAAAAGTATGTAAGTTGGTGTACTCTATTATAATGTAGTCTAGTACTACTTTTAGCATTAATTTTATTAACATTGCTTGTACTAGTTCAAAGGTAAAGGCTACTGCTATAATGGCTGTGATTATTTACTATAGCTGACGCTGTTACTATTCATACTATGTGTTCATCTGCACTTTCACTGCTACTACCCCTGCCAGGGTTGTGATTCATAGTAAACAGTAATAGTAGCTGTTACGGGAGTTACATGTATAGCATGAGCAAGGGTATTAGTTTTCAAGAAACTACACCCCACATACCTGATCCGTAGGCGACGCTGTCCTTGCGGAGGACTTTGGCAGCGGTGGGCGGAGTCCAGACTGGAGTATAAAGTGGGGAAGGGGGGGGAGTCACATGACATCAGAGGCAAGTGAGAGGCTAAATTAACAGTGGAATATATTAATTTCACTGCAAGGTTATTTTTTAATGATATAGTAGTCTTGTATAGGCCTTTATCTGCCTATTTGATCTGGCCTTGACCCACATGAGTTTGGTCACATGATTCCCCGCCTCCCCCCCCCCCCCTTCAGCCACCAGGCCACCAATCACAGAGACTCTCTGCCCTTTGGCTGTGCTACTTCAGTGGGGTGGGCACTTTTATATTCTTTGCTCTGGCACTAATGAGCCCACAGCGGAAAGAACGGTAATACCATGTAGTTAAATGACAAATGACATTGGAGAGGGGTGGGGGGGGGTTGCGGGTCCCAGTCAAAGAGGCATTCATAATAAAAGTCTACATGAAAAAGGGGACGTTCGCCAATAAAATGCTGAGCCCTGTTGGTGCGTCTAAATGTGCGCAAATAGGGCACAGGGAGGAAGTAGCAGCAGCCATTAGGTTAGCAGCCTGTGCTTTTAACCGCAGTGTGTGCAAGGCAAAAATAACCGAAATAAGAGTGGAAGCCCAGCTGCTGCTGGGAGGTGTTCCTTAATTTCCTGTTGTTTGGACAGGGGGGGAAGTTGGGTGTGGACTATGGAAAGCATGGAGCCAGCCTAGATTGAACAGTTAATGGACAAGTTTTCACAAGTTGGGTTCACAAGTTTAGCTTGTTACACTTTAAGGAGGGCTCTGTGTTGTGTGTGTGTGTGTGGTTCTTTTTTTTCTCTGAATATATTTTTCTTTTATTATTTAATTGGTTTATAATGCTAACTTTCATTCTCTCAGCCCTGAAACTTCCCCTCGGCAAGACGACAGTGATGCATTTGGTTGCCAGGGAGACGTTGCCGGAGCCCAATTCCCAAGGTAACCAGGGCTGTGGAAGTTTTCCCCGTTTTGCATTTTAAAATGCGAATAAAGCAGGAATTGTGAAAAGTGAATGGATGCAGTGGCCACAAACCTGCAGAAGGTTTTTTTCTTCTCCCCCAGTTTAGTTGAGCTTCATGTTCTGTGTTCGTACGGTGTGTTGGGTGGCACGTGGATGTCGGAGTGCCCAGCCGTCATGTGACCTCTCACCCGAGCCTTCTCCTTCCTCACAGGTCAGCGGAACCGTGAGAAGACCGGGGAGAGCAACTGCTGTGTGATCCTGTAAACACGGCCAGCTGGGTCCCGCTGACTGCTGTGTGCTATGGTCTGTTGTCTTTCATGCTGCTGAAATACATACACACACACACACACACACACACACAAATGCATACACACACGCTCACATGTAACCGTACAGTCAAGGAACACTCAGACACAGGCACGCAACGTGGCTTGGAGGACCTGTAGGCTCTTGATACAAAAATGATGATAATCAAAACCAGTTGAACAATGTGGGAAAAATGTAAGAACAAGTGGTATTGGGGGGAAGGTCACATGACGGAGCTCCTCTTTGTCGACCATACTTCCTCTTCAGCCTCCTGCTTCTGCACTATGTCTGATCTGTGGAGGACTCTGAGCTTCTCTCCCTGATGGGTGTTCCTGTAAATTTTTTTTAATTTTTTTTTTTTTTTTCCTTACTGGGGGAAATTTATTTGCACCCAAATGGAGTTGTTCAAGAAGACGACTGAAGGAGGAGCTCGGTAAAGGGGTCTGGGGGTGTTGTGATTTGATTGGATCACACAAGGGATGTTGTGATTTAATTTGATCACATTAACAGATCATTGACCAGTCATTGCAGCGATGTGGCTGACACAAATGTTCCGTTGCGATGCTTTCATGATTCAAACCCAAAAACAAAATCTTCAGGTTAACCACTAAATTAATCAAACTTGTCATTTTGTTCGAAAATGTTTCTAGAGTGATGACAGACTTAACATTTGATGTGCCTGTAATCTTGATCTGCAGTCAATGAGGAACTGAGGAATGTTTTTTGTGGTTTTCTAAAGAGATGGTGTGCATACTCTGACATGCAAGTTGCAAACTAAAATCTTAACAAAAGCCCCCACCCCTTGGCTTGGGGAAAATAGCAGCACCTTCTCAGCTACCTTACATGAGAAGGATTTACCTTAACAAATCATGCAACCATTTTCTTTGCGTCCACGGCTGTGTTTTGACAGTCTCAGAGAATTTTATTGTTTAGCATAGTGTTTCGCTGTACAGAATGGCTCCCCCTTGGGGAAGGGAGGAGGCATTGAGGGGACAGGTGTATTGTCAGCACCTTTTTAAAATGCTATGTGTCAGCGACTGTTTTTTGGTGTCTGTGGTTCAAGCAGAAGGCAGATTTGGAATGAAGTTTTTATTGCCCAGAAATCATATTTTTCTTTGCGTATGAAAATCTGTTTGCACACCACAAAGCATGTGCTATTTCATCTAAACCTGTACATTTTTTTAAAAAATATTTTTTTCAATGGGAATTATATTCCAAACTAAGGTTACATAAGTGTAGAATATATTTAATATGAATCTTATATAGTACATGACTATAGATATTATTGATATATATTGGTGTTTTAGTGTAAGATGGTCTATATGAATAGCTTGCTAGCAGTTGAACAGTCTTGCTGACAGGATGTCTTGTAATTTTTAAGCAAACAAACCCTAATCATGAACTTTGATTATTGTAACGTGTGTGTGTGGTTTTTTTTCTTTCTCCTGCCCCAGCTGTTCATAATTTTTTTTTCTGTGGTTATTGCTTTAAGGAAAATTCTTTAACACAGTACTAGATCATAAAGTATTGTTCATATTGTAAGATTTCATATCTGTATAGGACAGTTTTCTCAGATTGATTTGTAAATAGCACTAATGCTTTTTTTTTCTTTGAAAACTACAAATGGAATAATTCTTAAAACTAAATAAAATATTGAATTGCATTATGGGTGTTTTTTAACTGTGTTAGTACTCCTTTTGTCCTTTGTGATAGTGAAAAACAATGTTTGAATGACTAATTTTGGAGTGAGGGAGGGGACTCTCCTTTAGGTATGTGAGTAGGATCTTTAATTTTACTTAGGGAGCTGGGGTTATGGTGACAACCCTTCCCCCCTCCTGCTCAAAACAAGCTGTCTGAAGAGCATTAAACACAAGTTCAACATGTCTGTCGTTTGTGCTATGCTGGAGAAAATGAATGGTTGTGTACCTTTCTGTCTCCTGAAGCTAAAAATTAATATTTATTTGCTTAGTAGACCATAACTCATTTCCAGTTATGCAGATTTGGCTTAAGTGCACAGTTGCTTTTTGGGACTGAAACCCACAACCTTGCTGACCCCTCCTGTAGCTACAGAAAATCAAAAATTTTGTGTAAAGGAAAAAGGACCTATTTCTGACCTAGTTTGACTACAATGGAATTCTTAATTAAGTATCTTCTAGCTGATGAATGTTCCTTCTGTCCTTAAATGACTTCCAGCCCCCGGTGGTTTCCAGAAAAAGGGGCTTCTTCATTGGTCATAACTCATGGTGGTTTAATCTCCTATTTTTTCACCTTGCCATCAGACAGGCGCGTGCTCTCTCAGGAGGTTGTGGCAGATCCAGGTTTGAATTCAGTCTGACACCTGTCTGTGCAGTTCTGGCTTGTATATAGACACGCTCACACCTACTCACTTTAAAATGGAAATAAAATCCTGTTTCATACACCCCTTAGCCAACTGCATGCGTGGGCTGTTGCCATTATTCAGATTGCGGGGTGGTTTTTTTTTTTTTTTGGCTTTCGTTGAGGACACGGGGAATGAGATTGAATAGAGCTAGAGGGGCAAGTCTGCCTAACAGTACTTGCTCCGGCAGCCGCACTAACCTGGAGTCGTACTGCCTCCACCTCACATGCAGGGTCCTGGCCTTTAGCGGGTGGCCCTTGCCATGTCCGGGTACCAGCTGGATCCTGGTGCTGGCAAGCTTGGTGCCATTGACACGCAGAGTGTTTTTTTTGTCCCGTGACTGACACCTAGCGGCGAGTTGTCCTTACCTCTAAGGCTTATAGATGCCATCCAAGATTGCGCTGAAAAACATCCCCCACGATGCAGTGATGCTTGCATTTGGGGAGCTGAGGTTGCTTCAGTTCCCCCTCTTGTCTGTTTCGTCAAAGAACAACATAGCGTTACGTAAAGGGTTGCCCCATTCAATGTGAAGAAATAAGGGACGCCCCCTTCCTTCCTTCCTACAAATGTGATGCCATCATTTTTGGGGAAACTGATACGTGCAGTCTGGAGTGCTTTATGCAAGTCAAAATAAGATAAAAAAAAACAGCGACTGGTGTCTAACTTTCAGCTTTGCAAAGCAGCCACCAGTCCCAGCAATGATGACGCAGCCATGACGTCAGATCTGACGGCGCGCGGGGAGCCCGTGGCCTTGTAACGTCAGCTCACCACAAGGCTGTTCACTCCGCTCCTATAGCTGGATTTATTTAACTTTTTTATGATATTCTCACCTATTCGAAGCGCTAGTGTCGATATCCACCAAGGCATACGAAAATACAGGACAAATCGCGTCTTTATCGAATCAATACCCGACGCGGCCTTTCATGTTCCAACACTGGTCGCTCCCATATCCTAAGGGAAGCGGGAATTCTATTTATGTTAAATCTCGTAATGGCTGAGGCGACTCTAATTATTATTTATCCAAACATGCTGTCGTTGTCAGCTGTTGATAGCTAACCATAATACCAAAGAACTGAAGTGCAGTTTTTTTGTCGCTCGGACGCTGAGGTAAAATCGTATTCCCGCGCTTTTGGTACGACGAATTCCCTGTATAGCCTTTCAGCACCTGACAGGCATGCAAATGTGACGGATTCTTCATATTACTGATTATTATTCACATTTGAAGTGGAACCAAGGGGGAGCTTGCTAACTGCCAGCTTGTTGCTGTCCTCTCTCTGAACGTCAGCTGGACGGATTGTGCCATGGAGCAAAGGCCAGCTCAACCTGTAATCATGCAATGCTCACTATTGATTTAGTACAGTTTCTCAATCCCGCTCCTGGATCACCTGCCAGAAATGTTTCGGTCACACCCGCACTGCTTACAACCTACCTTCTTCATTATTAGGCCATTAAGAAACACCTGATGCTAAAGGTCAGGCTGGAGTGAAAACTTCCCGGCGATGGTGCAGTTTATTAATGTAAATCCGGATGCAACGTCTCAGGTAACAATTACGGGAAACCGGTTTAAAATTATGTCTTAAGGAAATGTATAAATGGTCTCGCGCACCTTTGTGTGGTCAGGGGGAGTATAATTTATTTCCATATAAATAGGAATTCAGAACGGGGAATCTACATTATTAAAAATGTTGTTAAAAGTTATGCGTGAGAAAGTAGCTTCTGACGATATGATAACGAAATGTACTGCTATAGGACTGCATACCGTTTCCCTAGTGCCAAATACCGCGACGTTGTTTCATCATTGTGGAAAAAGAGACGAAATAGTCCATTGGCGCCACCTTCCGGTCGTATCAGGGCACTACTCAGTACAGTGTGAAGTTTAAAAGAGCGTAAAGGGCCATTATTTTTAGTGCTTGTGAGAGTGTCTCAGTGGGTGGCACTGCTGCCTCATGCTTCTACGTTTTGGGGATTTGAATACCACTTCCCTCCCCCACATGGTATTTTCCTGTTTTCATTTTCCCCCCCAATAAAACCAGAAGCTTAAAGAGCTACATACCCTCTGTCTGACAGCTGATCTTTGTTTGAAAAGATCAGATTTTGCAGGTTTTCTATGCAGTAATAGTTACAGATAACTCAAATTATGGAAAACATACTTGTTTCATTGCTCCAATTAATACTTCAAATACTGTCAAAATAGTAATGTTGATGTTATTGTAGTATTAAATTTGACCTTATTAAAAATGTTTTATATATGTTTATATATGTTTATATATGTTTTATTTTTCAAAACATGATTTCTAATTTTTCTGCACAGAAGCATTTCTGATGCTGTTCTGTGGATGTTGTCTGTTTTCACCTCACTGATGCTGTGGTGAGTTTATTTTCCTATGAGTCACAAGGTTTCATGCAGGCCAGTGTGCAGAAGGGCTCATTAGAGATCATAACGTCACCTGCAGTCATGTCCTGCTTTGTGTTCCTACTTTGGTGACCTGGTTTAAAAGCAAAACTGCTTCTGCACAGAAAGTAGTTTGTCATGCAAAACACTCAAGCAAAATCATTACGTATAAGCTATTAATATAACATGACTAAATAGTATATATTGTCGTAAAATTGCTAATTTTATTATGAGTGTTGCTGTATATCTTTGAAAATGTAATGCCACACTTAATTAAGTAGGGTGTCATTGAACAAGAACACAAAAATAAGTTTTGTCATATGGGGAGGACATAAAAAACATTTATGGTTAAGTTAGCCCCCCACCCCCCAAAACTAATTATAGACTGGGGCAACAGGACCAGAACCACAAACGGCCAACTTGGGACCCAATCTCAAAACAAAATTTTAGGAGGATATGGCCAATTAACATTCAGAACATTTAGTGTACAGGATGAATAATTTTTCTGTGTTTAGCCCTTCAGCAAGCATCCGATTCTGATTCCTTATTCATGCGTCCTACAAGGGATTAGAATATGGCTGAAGCAAGACCAGGGCTTTCTCAAAGCTGTAACAAGGTGAAACCAAATGAGCGGGTAAGAGTAATTTTCAGCCTATAATGGAGACTACACCTCAGGCCACAGTATTGTCAGTGTAACAGATTTTATTTTTAGCCGTGCTATATTTGGAAGTTTAATGGATGGCTCTGAGGGAAACAAACACATTTAAACTGTCAGCAAAATGAACAGACAACTATATCAGTATTATTGTCACATAGGGTACAGGACACAATATTTATACAATTCACAAAATATTAGAACATTTATATAATTGTGTTCAGACACTGATGCACTACTTTTCATGATTTTATAATTCAGTAAATGTAGATCACCTTTCTAGCTCGTCTCACCTGGAAACAGCTGAAACTTTAGTCTCCTGACTGACTGTGTTCCCTCGTCGAAATAACCTTAGCAAAATATGTTTAATCTCTGTTGTCCTGAAGCAGTAAATTAGTGGGTTTACCAAGGGCGGCAGAAGGCTATAAATTAGTACCAGTCCAATACGAGCATCTGTGTTTATTGTTGACATGTAGACGAATAAGCGAGGAATGTAATATATGCTGATGATGCAGAACTGGGTGATACAGATGGAGATGGCCTTCAGCCGACCCTGCATGCTGGCAATGCGGAGGACGGCGATGATGATGTGGGCATAGGACAACATGATGAGGGAGAAGGGCACCATTAACACAAATGTTGACAGGGCTAATGCGACTGTGGATTGCATGCTGATGTCACCACACGCAAGACTGTTTAGTGTCACCATGTCACAGAAGCAGTGTAGGATATGATTCGGTCCACAGAAGTACATCTGGGAGGACTGGATGGTGGTGACACCTGGACAGATCATAGCCATCACCCATGCAAACCCAATGAGGAAGCCCACTGCTCTTTTCGTCATTACTGTAGGGTACCTGAGTGGGAAGCAGATAGCCACGTAGCGGTCCAGTGCCATGATCAGCATGATGAGAGAAGTGAGGGCCCCAAAGTAATGGACCATTTGTCTCTGAAACAGGCAGACGTGGAACGAGATGGTTCCATCGTCAAACCAGTACCTGGCTATAACCTTTGGCAGTGCCACGGTGCAGAAGCCAATGTCGGAGAGGGCGAGGCTCACCATGATGATGTACATGGGCTTCTGGAGGCTGGGCTGTAGTACAAAGAGGACCACAAGGAGGCAGTTTCCTACCACTGTCGTCACATAGATGATGAAAAAGCCAGTGGCCAATGGACTGTAATATTTTGGATCCAGCCCAGGAAAACCAGTGATGAAAAACACTGTTACAACGGAGGTCAGGTTTCTCTGTGTCATACTGAAAAAAAGGAAAGATATGGAACACATCTTATTGGAGATCATTAACTATGAATTCTAAATCACCCTGATAATTCGGTTTGCTGCTTATTTAGATGAAAATTCCAAAGTTTTCTGAGCAATCATGGGTCTATGCTGGGAGGTGCTGGGCAAAAGGCAGGACACACCGGGACTGTGATGCAAGTTTAACATTTATGCTGTTGGACTGTGATGCAAATTTAACATTGTTATTTCTAAATCACTCAATGAATTCAATTTCCTGCTTATTTCGTTGAAAATGTCAAGGTTTTCAGAGTAATTATGGGCCTATTTTGGGAGGCATGGGGCAAACGGCAGGACACACCAGGACTGGGATGCACGTTCACCACTGGACCCTAAGTCACCCACAGTCACACACTCTCATAGTCATATACTTAAGGTGGGATATGGGAGATGAGGCATGAATATTCAGCACAGACAGACATAGGGCCAGGGGCACTTCAGTGCATAGGTTTACCTGGGCTGCTTGAAGGGGGCTTCAACATTGTTAAATACATTTTTAAACCTAGGTTTACCACCAAGTAGTGATCGAAAGAAGGAGATTGTTGATGCAAGTGGCAGAAATTAGCTTCCTTTGCAGGATCTTTGGGATGACCTTGGAAAGCTGGGAGGGGCTCCTCCACAATGGAAGAAGCCAGCTGAGGTCATTTGGGCATCTGTTTAGAATGTTCAATCGGGAGGAAGCCCCGTTGTAGACCCAGGACATGCTGGTTAGATTATTTCTCGTATCTGGCCTGGGAACTTTGGGTATCTTCCCGGAGGAGCTGGAGGAGGTGGCTGGGGAGAGGGAGGTCTGGAAATCTCTGTTCAGGCTGCTGGCCCCCTGACCTGGACTTGGATAAGCAGTGGATAATGGATGGATGGTTGGATGAGTTGTCATCCATCCTGTTTTTGACGGGATGGTCCCATATCGAAAAATAAAATGCTGTGTCCTGATCTGAACCAATACGTCTTGAATGTGTTTTAGTGTCTGGACCTCATGGCTGATAGGCCCATGACATAAAAAAATGATTTAAAGAATTATTGTTGGGACCCCCCCCACACTTGGCAAATTATTATTGCCTGGGATCATATATTTCCCTGCGCAGTTAACAAAATCTGAAGACGCTGGGATGACTATTGGACTTAAAATATAACAATCACCACATTATGGGGTTAAAGTTACCCATCCATCCTCCACCTGCCTGGGTCAGGTAACCCAGACATTGCAGATTGGGCTGTACTCTGGGAAAGGTGCCAGTCCACCACAGGTCACATATAATCATAGATTATAGGTACAGATCGACCAATATATCGATTTACCGATATTTTCCCCGATATTTAAGCATTTTACCATAATCAGTTATCGGTTTTGTAATATCGGGTTCACCGATAAACGCCGCCATCTTGTGGGTATTTTGAGAATTACGCGCATGATCGCCATTGCAGCATAGCGTCTGAGGGGAAACAACAACTGCGTGCACAGGTAAAGTATACTTACTTGCTTTGCTATATTTAGTAAACTTTAT
>JAODKN010000039.1:13663036-13673765 GCA_026774425.1 Petrocephalus zakoni | reverse complement strand
GTGTGTGTGTGCTTATACCTGTATTTGTCTGTTATTACACTGTATAAACCTTGTTTCTGCATGCAAAAGAATTTCCACCTGGAATCAACGACATGCTTTTTATCTTGATATCCACATTGTCTATACAAATACAAAACTTGTGCCCATGTGTAGTCTTAACCTCATTAAATACTTTTGATGTCAACATCGCATTATAAAGAGGCAAAAGAAGCTTTATAATGCCTTGTGACACTTTAAGTTGTAAAGGCTTATAACATAACATTATAACGCTTTATGTGAACAGTCATGACTATGTATAAATGATTATGTAGTCTAATGTCAATCATTATAAGGCTTTATGAATATCTTATAACTGCTTCTGAATGAGCTTATAATGCTTTAATGATACTGGGTTCATAGAAAGTGTTACCAAAGTGTTCTTTGGGGGAGAAATTATTTAATACTCTTGGTTGGATTTGAAGGGTGGTCTTATGCACATTCCTTAAATGAAAGCAGAATGCAATTAATTATTTTACCGTGAAATCCTGTTAAAAATAGTGATTTGTCAAGGTCTGGGATATGTAGGCTAACATTCAGTACTCATAGTCTATGTAATGAATGCCAAAGAAATGCACAGGGGTCAAGACCTGAGTGACTTAGATAAGGGCCAAATCCTTATGACCAGAGTTGGTGAGACTCGTTGGTGCAAGATGTGAAGGCTATACCATCTGGTACATACCTACAGAAGGGTTGCTGGCAGAAATCGCTGATAATTTTAATGATGGTTATGGGAGCATTGTGCTCTGCTGCATATTAGCAAATTTGATAATAGATGTATATGTGGTGAGCCTTGCATGGACAAATGTTCTAGATATAGTTACTTAACCACTTAACTATTTTCTGTTGTAGAGTTATAAATCTCCGGGAAAACTGGTAAAAATCATAGTAGTAAACCCCCATTACCATCCCCTTTCTGGGTGTAGTGCCATCTACAGTACTGGTCACGTTTCTCTAATGCAGAGAGGACACTCAAAGTAAAAAATGATTAAATGTACTATTAAACTGTGTGTTTGTTATGTTACTGCAGTCGGGGCAAAAATGATTATCAAAGGATTTTTGATCCCTCGCAGCATTCAAAAGTGGGAACTCATGCATTACAGAAAAACTGAATGTTCTCTTCATCTTGACCAGCAGATGTACACTATATTGCAAAATGTATTGGGACACCCTTCCAAATCACTTCCATGGCCACAGATGTGTAGAATCAAGCACATAGGCATGCAGATTGCTTCTACAAACATTTGTGAAAGGGTTGCTTGTAAATTCAAGAATGGTAGTATAATAGGATGCCACCTGTGCAATAAGTCCATTTGTGAAATTTCCTCTCTACTAAATATAACCACAGTCAACTGTTAGTGGTATTATAACAAAGTGTAAGCAAATGGGAACAACAGCAACTCAGGCACTTAGTAGTTTCTCACGTAAAATCACAGAGCGGGGACAGCGCATGCTGAGATGCACAGTGCGCAGAAGTCTCCAGCTTTCTGCAGAGTCAATAGCTACAGACGTCCAAACTTAATGTGGCCTTTAGATTAGCTCAAGAACAGTGCATAGAGAGCTTTGTGGAAGGGATTTCCATGGCAGGACTGTTTTATCCAAGCCTTATATCACCAAGTACAATGCAAAGTTTCCAATACAGTGGTGTAAAGCACACCACCACTGGACTCTAGAACAATGGAGACGTGTCCTCTGGAGTGAAGAATCATGCTTCTCTGTCTGGCAATCTGATGGACAAATCTGGGTTTGGTGGTTGCCAGGAGAACAGTACTTGCCTGACTGCATTGTTCCCAGTGTAAAGTTTGGTGGAGGGGGGATTATGGTGTGGGGTTGTTTTTCAGGGGTTGAACTTGGCCTCTTAGTTCCAGTGAAAGGAACTCTTAATGCTTCAGCCATACCAAGCCATTTTGGACAATTTCATGTTTTCAACTTTGTGGGAGCAGTTTGAGGATAGCCTCTTCCTGTTCCATCATAATATGAAATATGTCAATATCACAGCAAATGTCAAAATGACTTAATTCTCTGTAAATTATTACTGTGTGTATTTTTCATTAACTGAATTTTACTGTGGACATTCTTTCTGGATTTCTCTGGATTATCCTTATTGAACAGGTTGCTTCTGACTTAGCTGCTCTCCCGGTAAATTGCCCTGTTGTTTTGACAGTTTTGTCTGTTGTCGGCCTACCTGCTCTTTTGCATTCTCTTGTTTGTTTGAGGGCTGTGTTTGCGCTTGTGCTTTACTGTGAGTGCTGATAGCATTAGGCATACTGATATCGAGGGAGATTATATCACAATACTTACGTGTTTTACCGCCCAGCTCTAGGTCAAACTAGAATGGAGTAATTTTCTTTGTTGAAGTTTACTTACATTACATCATAGATATGGGAAAATGATGTTGAGAATTGCTTCCAACATATGCTTGGTATAGACTATCCCTAAATGGAAATTAATCACTTACACTGCTTTCTATCTGAAAGAGCACTGTGACAGATCTTTTTCCAGGTTGCTCTTTTCTGTATTGCATACCGCTTTGGTCCGTGTGACCAAAACTGCATTCGGCACAATTTAAGGCAGCTCTGTTTTCAACTTGTTCAGGACCCAAGTGTTTTAGAAAGTGACATCCATGTCATTGTGAAAGTGGAAAATTTTAAAGGCATGTGTATAGGCTGTTAGGAATGAGTGCACATTACATTGTCTACCTACAGCAGGATAAGCTGAACAGATTCAGCTCAGCTAACCTTTCCTCATATGACATTACCCTGAGACCAGGAATCATTCTTGTAGCCCTACGTTGCACCTTTTCTAAGGGAACAATGACCTTTTTAAGATAAGGAGACCAAACCTGCACACAATATTCTAGGTGTGGTTTTACCAAGGAATTGTATAATCTCAGCATTACCTCCCTTGACTTAAACTCAACACACCTAGAGATGTAACCCAACATCCTATTGGCCTTTTTAATTGCTTCCCCACACTGGTGAGAGTGGGACATGGAAGCATCAACATACACACCGAGGTCTTTCTCATCAACACTGCACCTGATGAACTGTATTGTTCGAGCAACACGCTTTTCTACTGCAGTGGCCAAAGTCTGAATATGGGGCTTAATTTCAACCTAGACCGCAGTTCAAGCAAGGATGTAATGAGGAATCCTGCAAATGTGCATCGAAACCATCATTGCCCTAAGTTCAGTCTTTGCATTTTTCTTCAGTATCACTTGTATTACCCATGAAATATGTGGATTTAACTATGCAGGGCAGGTCTGGGGTCAATGGGGGACCAGAGTTAGACGCTCACTCAGAGACTTGTCCCACAAAATGAGAGGCAAAACTGCCCCTAATCACAGTTTACAATTTATTTGTTAATTATTGTACACAGGAAGGAATCTAAGATGCATTTACACCCAAACTCCAGACCACAGAGAAAATGTGAAAGAAACCTCATTCTATTGCATTGATGCGGCTTTTTTTCAGTATTTTAATCAGGCGGCTCCTTATTTCTTTCGTCCTGAAGCAATAGACAATGGGATTCATGAAGGATGGGAGCAGCATGGAGGCAATGAGCAGAGCGTCACGATCCGTCAAGTTCAGCGTGACTCCTATCCTCGTCAGCAAGATGACGATAAACTTGGGCAGGAAGTAGCAGGTAACCACGATGATGTGGCTGACGCACGTGTTGATCATCTGCTTTCGGCTCTCAGTCTTTGACAGCCTGAGCACGGTGTAGGCGATCTTCACATACGTGGCCAGGATTAGAGGCAGGTGCAAGCCGATCAGCCAGGTGGACAGGATGGTGGTGTAAAGGAAATAAGGTTCTGGATCCACACAGGCTGCCCGCACCAGTGTAGCGTAGTCACAGAAGCTGTACCTCAGCAGAGGCTGGCAGTAGGGGAGGCTGTCAACAACCCTTGCTAGCAGACTCATGATCACAATCGCGAGCAGCCAGGAGAGAGCAATCAAGGCAAGGGTCCGCCCATTGGTGAGGATGCTGTGGTAGCGCAGGGGGTTGCTGATGGCCACCACGCGATCCACTGCCATCAAGGTGAGGCTTAAGCACAGGCAGATGTCACCCAGGTGGTAGATGAACATGCGTGAGATGCATGTGTGGTACGAGATGCTCCGGATACCCAAAAGCAGCAGCCCAATCAACGTGGTGCAAGCGCTGGTGGTGTAAGTGATGTCCACTGCTGCCAGGTTGCAGATGAAGATGTACATTGGTGTGAGCAGGCGCCTGTCTGATGCCACCACACATATGTTGATGCTGTTGCCCAGCAGTATCAAGAGGTAAGTAATGAGGATCAGAGTTCCCAGCAACTTCTGGTTGGGCAGGTTGTCCGAGCCTGTTAACGTAAACTCTGTCACACGCTGAGCTGTGGCGTTTGCCATCCTTTTAAAATTCTAAAACAGATCATGGAGCATAAACACATACTGCTGTATTTTAGTGTATTGTCAATGGCAGAAATGGGTATACACAAAGTCACCTGGAAGAGTTAATAATAATAGATTTTGCTTCTTGCGGCTGCTACTTACAGTAGGACTTTTGTTCTGACACCCTAGGTGTAATTTGGCATCTGGAACAAGATAGGCGACATTTATAGGAGGGCTGCTTAGATGGGTGGCCCCTGGGGGAGAGGAGGGGACTCCCGAAACCCAGGAAGGCAGTCACAGGTGTGGCCCCCTTAAGGTTTGTCACTTGCATGCTGCCCCCCTGCATGTCACATCCGGAGCATGAGAGTCACAGAAATGTGGGTCATTTTCTGTGGGTCGGACTCATCTTCTGAACTATGACACCACAGGACTAGTGACCAGTTTATACCCCAATAGGGTCCCTGAAAGCCTACCTATATTGCACTGCTTTTTGCTATATTGACTCCTCCATGCAACTGTGGCACAACAAACATCACTCTTTACTACCAGGTGTCTTGTTACATAAATGCACTGCTGTTAACTAGCACATTTATTTACATGCCTCAACAGTTTATTGGCTTGTTAAGAACAACTGACAACCATTTCATTAAGGTACCATAATATGTATACAGATTTGTATCCTAATAACTGTAGCCCCCGTATCTGCAGCTAAGTAGTTGAGTCCCTGACCTGTGAAGGCTGGTTTATATGTCCACCAGCAAGGGACACATACAATAACTACATATGATTAGTTGTAAACTTTGTACTGTAAGTGTCTGTCTGACACTTAAACTGAAAACAGACCACGGCCCTTGGTAATAATCAAAATCTGACCCCAGCCTCTTTTCCTCCTGTTCTGTGTCCGCTGTCAGTTACCTTTCATGCAGCTCTGCTATTCCCCTGACAGTCACCCCCCCCCCCCCCGCCTCCCATTAAGAGTGATCTAAACAAAGAATCATTAGCAGGTCAATTAAGGAAAATCCTGGGGGAGCTCTTTGTTCTGACAAGCAGATACAGTGGCTTGCCATTCCCCACATTGAAAAACAAGGGGAACAATGTGTGCTATTTACATGTGCTGTTTACAAAAGAATTTCTAACCGGGGTAAAGTATTTTATCATCTTGAAATCCACATTGTCTATACAAATACAAAACTTGTGCAGTCTTAACCTCATTAAATACTAATATGGCAAAGTCAACATTTGATTATGTTTAAGTATGATTAACACACATAATTTTGCTACTCTGACTTTTGTGCCTTATACTATTCAAAGATTTCACTGGCATCTCTTTTACTGCAGAATTAAAGTGTCCTTTGGGGTGAAAATATTTGTTTAATTCTCTTGGTCGGATTTGAAAGGTAGTCTTATGCACATTCCTTAAAATAAGGCAGAATACAATGCATTATTTTACCATGCAAGCACATATGAAGAGAAATGTTCTTTTTTTGTTTTTGAGATGAGCCTACCAATGACCTAAAATGAGGTTTCCTCACCAATCAGCCTAACATTATGACCACCACCAAATTAAGGTTTATGTGGTACTCATGGTCAGCGGTGGTGAGTACCCTCTGTTAGAGGTCCGAGGAGGGAAGAACTGCAAACCGCAGAAGGGGTACTGTGGCAGAAATTGCTGATAATTTTAATGATGGTTGCGGGAGGATTGTGCTCTGCTTCATATTAGCACATTTCATCATAGATAAATAGATGTATGTGTGGTGAGCATTACATGGACAAATGTCCCGGGTCAATGTTTAATCTTAACCCAGCTCTGTTCAAGAAACAATTACTTAACCACTTAACTATTTTCTGTTGTAGGCTTATAAATCTCCGGGAAAATGGGTAAAAATCATAGCAGTAAACCTCCATTATTATTCCCATTCTACGCTCAGTACCATGTACTGGTCGCATTGCACTAATGCAGAGAGGACACACAAAGTAAAAAATGATGAAATATACTATTAAACTGTGTGATACTTATGTGGTGGAAGTCAGTGCAAAATGATTATCAAGGGATTTTTATCCCTCGCAGCATCCAGAAGGGAGAACTCATGCATTCCAGAAAAACTGAATGTTCTCTTCATCTTGACCAGCAGATGTACACTATATTGCCAAATGAATTGGGACCCCCTTCCAAATCATTGAATTCAGGTGTTCCAATCACTTCCATGACCACAGGTGTATAGAATCAAACACACAGGCATGCAGACTGCTTCTACAAACATTTGTGCAAGAATGTGTCACTCTCAGGAGCTAAGTGAATTCTGCTGGTTGTACTGTGATAGGATGCCACCTGTGCAATAAGTCTATTCATGAAATTTCCTCACTACTAAATATTCCGCGGTCAACTGTTGGTGGTATTATAATAAAGTGGAAGCAATTGAGAACAACAGCAACTCAGCCACAAAGCAGTAGGCCTTGTTAAATCACAGAGCAGGGACAGCGCATGCTGAGGCGCACAGTGTGCAGGAGTCACCAACTTTCTGCATAGTCAACAGAGGTGTCAATTTCGGGTCCAGAAAGTAAAAATCCAGACCAGGATTTTGTTTCAACCAATCAGCTGAGCATACAGAGTCACAGTCACAGAGTGCTCAACTAGTTGGTTGAAACTAAATCTTGGTCTGGATTTGTAATTTCTGGTCCTGGACCTTGACACCTCTGATAGTCAATAGCTACAGGCCTCAAAACTTTGTGTAGCCTTCAGATTATCTCAAGAACAGTGTACAGAGAGCTTCATGGAATGGGTTTCCATGGCTGAACAGCTGCATCCAAGCCTTAAATCACCAAGTGTAATGCAAAGCGTCGGATTCAGTGGTGTAAAGCACACAGCCACTGGACCTGAGCAGTGGAGACGTGTCGTCTGGGGTGACGAATCACAATTCTCTGTTTGGCAATCTGATGGATGAGTCTGGGTTTGGTGGTTGCCAGGAGAACAGTACTTGCCTGACTGCCTTGTGCCAAGTGTAAAGTTTGGTGGAGGGGGGATTATGGTGCGGGGTTGTTTTTCAGGGATTGGACCCCTCCATGCTGAACGTAAACTGGGTGAACCACCTTGGTGATCATGGTATCTCCCCTGCCAGGTATAGGTTAACCCTAAATAGAATTTAAGTATTTACATTGCTTTCTATCTGAAAGAACACTATGACAGATCTTTGTTTTTTCCGGGTTGCTTTTTTCTGTATCGCATACCGTTTTGGCTTATGCGACCAAAACTGCATTTAGCACAATGTAAGGCAGCTCCGTTTTTAACTTATTCAGAACCCAAAACCTGCAGCAGTGGAATACAAACTGAATGAATGCGGCATGTATATAGGTATATAGTGTCACTGTGAAAGAGTAGGCTCTTAGGAATGAGTGCACTTTACAATGTCTACCTACAGGAGGTGATAGTGAGAGGGAGACAGTAGGAAGGTGTGTGTACAGGGATTTGGATGCGTGTATGTGTGTGTGTGTGTGGCTTTGCATAGATCACATTTGGGGACCAAAATGGTAAAATCTGAAATTTCCTTAGTTTTGGGAAAAATTTTTTCAGGTCCCCATTTGGATAACCTAATTTTAATAAAAATCTGTGAATGCAATCAAAAGAGTAAAAATGTCAAAAGTCTTGATTTTGCGTTGGTTACTTATTGTTTCGTTTAGGGCTGGGGTGGGGTTAATGGTGTCGTGACTGGGATTAGGGTTTTTCCCATAGAAATGAATGGACAGTCCCCATTTAGGTAGGTATGCAAGTCTGCGTGTGTGTGGACTTCTACCTGCAGCAAACTCATGCTATGAGTAGCTCTTGATGGTTGACACAGTTTAATGTGTTCAAACATCATGGTATCCAACCCTGTTTACTGATGCTAATTATCAGAGCTTTATTTTTCTTCCCTCAAACGTAGAGGGATGGATCAGGGTCCCTGTATCCCTGGGGGGCATGTGTCCCCCCGCCATCTGTGCCCCTGGTGTGGATGGATACTTTACAGGCAATCTTCTTTAACTGCTGTGCTCTTTTGTAAAACTACAGGATGTAATGACGAATCCTGCAGATGAATTAATGTGCAAACTAACTATCATTGCCCCAAATTCACTCTTTGCATTGTTAAGTGCAGAAGATGAACACAAATGCATCACATTTAAGTTTGGTGCTTTTTTTCAGTATCCCTTGTATTACCCATGAAGTATATGGATTTAACTATGCAGGGCAGGTCTGCGGTCAATGGAGGACTAGAAGTAGACTTGGCCCACAAAATGACAGGGAAAACTGCCCCTAATCACAGTTTACAATTTATTTGTTAATTATTGTACACAGGAAATAAGTCAGGCATTTACACCCAAACTCCAGACCACAGAGAATGAATGAGACCTCATTTTATTGCATTAACTTGGCTTCTTGTCAGTATTTTAATCAGTCGGTTCCTTATGTCTTTGGTCCTGAAGCAATAGACGGCAGGATTCATGAAGGATGGGAGCAGCGTGGAGACTATGAGCAGAGCGTTACGCTCTGCCGGGTTCAACGTGACGCCTACCCTCGTCAGGAAGATGACGACAAACTTGGGCAGGAAGTAGCAGGTAACCACGATGACGTGGCTGACGCACGTGTTGACCATCTGCTTTCGGCTCTCAGTTTTTGACAGTCTGAGCACGGTGTAGGCGATCTTCACATACGTGGCCAGGATTAGAGGCAGGTGCAAGCCAATCAGCCAGGTGGACAGGACAGTGCTGTAGATGAAGTAAGGTTCCGGATCCACACAGGCCGCCCGCACCAGTGTAGCGTAATCACAGAAGCTGTCCCTCAGCAGAGGCTGGCAGTAGGGGAGGCTGTCAACAACCCCCGCTAGCAGACCCATGATCACAATCGCAAGCAGCCAGGAGAGAGCAATCAAGGCAAGGGTCCGCCCATTGGTGAGGATGCTGTGGTAGCGCAGGGGGTTGCTGATGGCCACCACGCGATCCACTGCCATCAAGGTGAGGCTTAAGCACAGGCAGATGTCACCCAGGTGGTAGATGAACATGCGTGAGATGCACTCGTGGTACGAGATGCTCCGGACGTCCAAAAGCAGCAGCCCGATCAATGTAGTGCAGGCGCTGGTGGTGAAAGTGATGTCCACTGCTGCCAGGTTGCAGATGAAGATGTACATTGGCGTGAGCAGGCGCCTGTCTGATGCCACCACACATATGTTGGCACTGCTGCCCAGCAGTATCAAGAGGTAAGTAATGAGGATCAGAGTTCCCAGCAACCTCTGGTTGGGCAGGTTGTCCGAGCCTGTTAACGTAAACTCTGTCACACGCTGAGCTGTGGCGTTCGCCATCCTTTTAAAATTACAAAACAGATCATGCAGGATAAACTTGTACTGCTGTATTTTTGCGTATTGTCAATGGCAGAAATGGGTATACACAAAGTCACCTGAAAGAGTTAATAATAATAGCTTTTGCTTCTTGCGGCTGCTACTTACAGTAGGACTTTGTTCTGAAGCCCTAGGTGTCATATGGCATCTGGAACAAGATAGGCGACATTTATAGGAGGGCTGCTTAGATGGGTGGCCCCTGGGGGAGAGGAGGGGACTCCCGAAACCCAGGAAGGCAGTCACAGGTGTGGCCCCCTTAAGGTTTGTCACTTGCATGCTGCCCCCCTGCATGTCACATCCAGAGCATGACAGTCACAGAAATGTGGGTCATTTTCTGTGGGTCTGACTCATCTTCGGTACTATGACACCACAGGACTAGTGACCAGTTTATACCCCAATGGAGTCCCTGAAAGCCTACCTATATAAAAGTAGTAAATGCCTTTTTACATTGCATTGAACAATGCAGCATCCCAAGCTATGTAATTTAATAATTATTTCAAAGCATGCTGAATTACATTTGTTGCGTATTTGTTTCACCCCCGTTCTGCATTTATGTCTTGTACTTTCTTGTCTTTTGCTACACTGCTGTTTGTCCTGTATTGCACAGTTTTTTGTTATATTGTCCTCTCCATGCAACTGTGGCACAACAAACATCACTCTTTACTACCAGGTGTCTTGCTACGTACTGTAAAGTCACTGCTATTAACTGGCACATTTATTTGCACGCCTCAACAGTTTATTGGCTTGTTAAGCAGAACTGAAAACCATTTCATTAAGATTTGTATCCTATTGACTGTAGCCTCTGTATCTGCAGTACTTAAGTCCCTAACCTGTGATGGCTGGTTTATATGTCCAATAGCAAGGGACGCAGACAATAACTACATAAGACCAGTGGAAGATTTTGGATGGTAAAGTGCCTCTCTGATAGTTAGATGGGAGACAGACTGCGGCCCTTGGTCATAA
>JAODKN010000039.1:13652320-13662936 GCA_026774425.1 Petrocephalus zakoni | reverse complement strand
TGTATAACCTTTGACATCCCACATCATTAGCACAGTTGTTGCTATAAAACAGCCCATCTCATTCATATATTCTAGTCATCTATATACAGAAATATATTAAACGAAAAAAGATCACACATCATGCTTAAAAATGATTAAGTTCTGTCGTTATATTTACTACCATTTACTACAAAAATAATTTAATGCGTTAGAATCTTGAGTAACAAATAGTATACATTGTTTGGGTCATTAATTTAAATATATCAGTAGCTTAATTCATCCCCATATTGTTTATTTACAAGCACTGCCTAACAGACCCCATTATCAAATCAGTCTGACAAAAAGAATGAGGGGGATAGATTCGAATTTAAAATATATGCATGAATGGAACGCTGAGAAGTCCTCTTGCAAAGAGTACTGGATATAGCATAGGATTTATGGTTTATTCTTTCCGGCGCCGTTGCTAGGATGCCTCCGCTTGCCGCTCCTTCAGTAGATGCGCCTTCCTTGCCGCCTGGTACTCCGCCATGCACTCCTTGAAGCGAATAACTTGCGGCTGGCACTGCCGCCAGTCCTGCTGCTTCGCCATGCAGTCCTGCACGGCGTAGTGGTGCTCGCCGCAGCCCGTACGACCAACCATCCGGTCCACAGGGTCGTCCTCGTCTTCGTCCTTCGGCCGTGCCCGATGGTGCGGGGAGGTCGGCGCTGCCATTCCTTGATTCTATAAGTGAACGTTGTGCGCGCTTGTTACACCCTTTTGGATGCTCAAACAGATTTAATTAGCCAATGCAATTTAAAAGTATTCACAATCCTTCATAGTAATGTCACCTAACTGACTGTCATTGGACGTTTACGCTACGATAAATATGTTAGGGCAGGGGTGCCCAACTCTAGCCGTGGGGGGCCAGAATCCAACACGGTTTGCAGATTTCCCTGCTCAGACATACCTGGCCCTCCAGGACTGCAGTCGGGCACCCCTGTGTTAGGGCATTCGCGAGTTTACGCAACTTTCTTAAAAATAAGCTTAATATGTCGCAGTTAATCCGCATCACCTAAATCCACAAAATAAACAACATGCAGATTCGTAGGAATGTACAAGGTAGTCTGCTTATACAAATTAAATCGTGTTTTCATGATAGAGGAACGACGTTCATATTAACTCACACTGTTGGAAGGCAACTTTGGAGAAAATACCGGAAGTGTGTAACTGGGAAAAGTGTCCGACCTCCTCTGGCCAAACGGTGCGTCGTGTTTCAGCAGCTTTTAACAAAAGCACAGCGACGTCTGGTGGACGAATGGTAATGAACATTTAGATGGGTTATTCGGAACTGACTAGATAAAAGATGTATCAAAGTCAGTGATACATTCAGGCTGGCATCCCGTCCAGGGTGTTCCCTGTCATTCCAGTCCCAGCACGATCCTTTACTGTGATTCTAGATGATGGATGGAGGGTTTCAGCAGAACCTTTTTTGGGCTGTATCAAATTCTCAAAGTAGGTTGCAATACAGATAACATACCCAGGCTAAGAAGCTAAGATAATACAGTAGACAAAAAAAAAACTGAATACAGTAAGAAACTGTACTATTACTGTACCACAAACACACAGGTAGACCGACACTGTTCAAGCATCACCTTTCTTGTTAGCAGCACAATTATATCTTTATATTATGCCAAATTTAATTAGCCTCCTCGATTTCTTGAATAATTATACTGTGCTCAGGCAAAAGCACATATAGATTCCAGGCCTCATGGACGATTCAGTAATGTGATCACCATGTTGTCTTAAAGCTGCTGAATCTGAACATTTGTTAATAGCTTTGACGTTAGAGAGACATTCAATTTTTTGCTGACTTTTGGGTTGGTGGTTTCTGCCGGCCGGCTATCACCTTTCCTGCTGAGAGAAAATTCTTAAAAATAGAATGTAAGTAGACTTTGCAAAACCAAGGATATTTTCCGGTAACATAAATACATTTATTAATGTTTGATGCTGATGGATTTGGATAGGGGTGGCCAGATTGTATCATATAATTTGAACACAGAAGACAAAAGAAATTGTATTTATAATATATTGAGAGGTAAATAAAGAGGAGTAAATAAATATTTAGTATTTCTAACAATATATTTCATGAGACACACAGACACATGCACAGGGGTCACTCCACAGTGTCAGCCAGCATCCAGCTCCCACTGAGAGACTAAGTTTAAGGGCCATGTTCAAAGTCAGTCATCACTCTGCCAGCCATGGGAGTCGAACCAGTGACGTTTTGATCATGGGCACAGAGCCACACAACAGCCAGTGGTGCTTAGAGTTTAAGGTATGATTGGGGAATTTTTTTTTTCCTGTTGTACAGTAGATATGCTTTTCAGTTATGACTTTGAGATATACTACTTGGCCTACAGTGAGAGCTGGTACACAGACAATAGCTCCACTATCTCTCTCAGTTGCAAAATGAGTAGTCACAGCTCATTTTCACAAGAATCTTTAATCCTGTCACCCACCAAAATAGTGGAAAGCACCAGTTATTAAATGCATGTCCCCTTTATAGTTAACTGCTAGGGAATCGATCCGTGGGTTTGTCGTTAGCATCATTTAATCAATATCTCAATTGGTTCTCAATTTGATTTTAAGTACTTCTTATTAGAACTAAAGCATAGTAATAAGGTAAGATATACTTTAGGGCCCAGGGAAAATTCTCGAAAAACAGCCAGCGATGCTGCCAAAACCCAGGACTGAAGCAGGGAGCTTACTCTTCAGTTTAACGTTTGCTCAGCTGAGCTACTTCAGCAGATGTGACAGTGTTCATACCCTCAAACATGTCAAAGCCTAAAAATGGTGATGGTGGTTGAAAAAGGCAAGATATCTTTCTCTGTATCTTTCTAGCAATGTTTAGACATTAGTTTGGGGTGTTTCCACAAAAAAATAGAAATCTAATTATAAAAAAAATATATTAAAATATATATATCAGGTTGTCTCCTGAAATGGAGAACAGAAATGTCTTTTACAACTCTACCATCATTTATCATAATATGTCTTTCCTCTAGAAATTTCAGGCTCTTGATCAGAAGTTAAAATTTGTTGCTCCCAGTATTTAACGTCTGGCTCCCTACGCAGGAGGACACCCTGTATGTGATCTGCAGTGGATCTGTTGTGCAGCAAAATGTCAGTTGGGGTTAAGCATACAACTAAAACTTTTTTCATCCCCTGCACCAAAAGGGGTCACAACCTCAAAGGCATCTTGGCATCAAACCAGGCCAACATAAAAAGGTTCAGTTTTCAGTAGCAGATTTCCCTCCATGTGCTCGCTATCCTCAACATTCTGATAGAAAATTTCAGCAAGGGGTCGCAAAGATTTTGAGGCATACTCTTCTCTACAGACTGACTTTGGAATCGTGGAGCTTCCTGTATTGGACTGTGTAATACAACTGAAATTTAAAAAATAGAGAATTCTCTTCTAATCTATACACAATATTCCCCTTTGTATGATACGGGCTGGTAACAACAGCTTAGCATGTAATTTCAGTTTAATAAGTGCAATCTTTTGTAGAGATCTGCAGCAAAAAGGCCCTTCTGGTCCACAACCAACCTCCTCAGAAACATCCGAATCTGGCCAACAAAAAGTTAAAAAGGCTCCATGTGAATTGATCTATCTGGAACAGAATCATCTATATCAGGGTGGAGAACCTGATCTATAGTGTGCCGGTGTGGGTGCGGGTTTTTGGGATGACCTCTCAATCAGCCAATAAGAGTGGGTCCGCAGGACAGAACAAAGCAAAGTTAACATTAAATTTAACCAGTGAATGAGTTTTTTGGCCAACAGAATGTATGCAGTGACAGTTACAAGACTAACAATTGCTCAGCATGTTTCAGCAGGTGATACAACATACAGAATTAAAAATAACAGAGACACACTTAATAGAAACGAAAACATCATGGCCAGCGATATGGACATCTTTATAAAAAGTGACTCTTTCATGCTTCCCAAAGAGGATTTTATACTTTAGGGGAGATAAGAGATTGTTCTATGTTAATTGATCTATCTGGAACAGAATCATCTATATCAGGGTGGAGAACTTGATCCATGGTGCGCCGGTGCGGGTGCGGGTTTTTGGGATGACCTCTCAATCAGCCAATAAGAGTGGGTCCGCAGGACAGGGGTTGAGAAGCACTGCTTTGTTATTGGCTGATTGAGAGGGATCATGAATCAGGTTCCCCACCCCTGATCTATATCCTCCATTACTATATGCTTCCTTGAAACATACAAGATTGAACAGGACTCATCTGAAAAGCTGCAGTCAGAACCTCCTAATGGGCACTTGGCTTCCAAACATCATTTTACATGTGCCCTTAAATGTTTTATGAGGGACATTACAGTGTCTCCTGTCACTTAACATTAACTGAACCACACCGCTTAAGGGTAGATCGAACTGCTTGCAATGCTGTAGATAAGAGCCCTCATGGTCTGTATATACGGGTCTTTTCAGAAAACTTACTTTAGGGTACATCCAAGAACACTCAGATACACCACACTGATAATGACAACAGCAAGTGTTACGGTCCAGTTTTGCATAGTAAATAGACATGACTGTTTCAGACTCAGTTACTTCAGTTCCAGTGGAAACTGACCAAAGGTCCAAAGAAAACTATCAAAGTAAATGGCTAGCAGAGGTATCACTCCGTAACCAGTCACGAGTAGTCCATAGTACAAGTGTTGTAATCGCAAATATATATATATATATATATATATATATATAATTACTATAAAAGTATATAGTCCAAAACATTTTCCATGGATACTAATATGTATGGTTGGGCAATATAAATGATATCATCAAATAAAATTTAAATGATAAAACAATGCGGAATTTCGATAAACTGTTGACACATAACACACGCATTACACACAGAAATGAATGCACTACCAGTCAAACATATGTTGGTTAGTAGAGCACCCAGCGTGCTACTGTTCTGGGAATACATGCAAGTCATGGAAGAGATGAATGCTTCCTTGGAGGAAACAGTGCTGATATAGAGCAACAGCAGTGCAGCTTTTTACAAAGGAGATATTATGGATAAACAAAGTAAGACACTTTGGCAATTTAAAGTCTGGTACTGTATGTTACTGTGCGAAAAACTTATTCAGACTAAAACTGAAAATAATGCAAACTTGCAATCACTGGACATTACATTAGGTACACCTGTTCAACTGCCCATTGAAGCAAATATCTAATCACCCAATCATATGTCAGCAGCACTATGTATAAAATCATGCAGATACAGATCATGGGCTTCAGTTAATGTTCAAATCAAAAACCAAAATGGGGAAGAAAGGTGATTCAAGTGACTTTGAACGTGGCATGGTTGTGAGTGCCAGACAGGTTGGTATGAGTATTGCAGGAACTGCTGATCTACTGGGATTTTCACAGGGTTTATAAAGAATGGGCTGAAAAACACAAAACATCCAGTGTGTGGTGGTTCTCTGGCTGAATATGCCCTACTGATGACTGAAGAATGGCCAAACTGGTTCAAGCAGATGGAAAGGCAACAGTAACTCAGATAATCACTCGTTACTACCAAGATATACAAAGAGCTTCTTTAATTAAACGCACAACAAGTAGAACCTACTAGCCTTTGTTTTGACCCCTCGTGGTTCTTTCTCTTTCTGTTGTCTTTTGTATCCAGTCTAAATAAAATCCACTTGTCTGCAAGTCGCGCTATTCATATTTGTTTTAGACAATAAGATAAAGTAGTATTGTAGAAATATCATAATTGATGTTACTGATTTATAAATAATTACTTATGAGAGAATTTTACTTTATTAATTATCATGTACATATATATTCAGAAACTTAAGAATGACCATTGAAATTCAATTTCTGGAGAACAGCACCATTCAAGCACCATTAATTTTTATTTAGTCCTACGTGCCTTAATATCCCTAACAATGGTAAAAACGTTTAACCATTACAGAAGTGATTTATAATTTGTTGTCACAGTATAAGTTACTGAAAAACAAGGATTTATCAATGGTATTAATTAAATCAAACATACATGAAATATGTTCAGAACAAAGCAAAGTTAACATTAAATTTAACCAGTGAATGAGTTTTTTGGCCAAGAAAATGTATGCTGTGACAGTTACAAGACTAACAATTATTAAGCATGTTTCAGCAGGTGATACAACATACAGAATTAAAAATAACAGAGACACACTTAATAGAAACGAAAACATCATGGCCAGCAATATGGACATCTTTATAAAAAGTGACTCTTTCATGCTTCCCAAAGAGGATTTTATACTTTAGGGTAGATAAGAGATTGTGGTTGTGGCCTGTTACCTGGAAGCATGAAAGACTGGAATCATCATGACTCCCCTGCAGGGTGCCCCTGGCAGAGTATATAAATGGGCGATTTTTAAATCACTCTTCAAGTCTTTAAGCAAGTCGCTCTGGCTTCGGGCATCTGCCAAATTCTGTAAATGTAAATCACTCTTTACTGGACTGTCTACATACAGGAAAAATGAACTGAAATATATATATAATCTAGAAGCTGAGGATAATTAGATAAATAGAAAACAGAGAGAATATGAAAAGTTGCATATGAGTAGCAGATTATGTAACTTGCAGCTAAACTGTGTTTATTTATTGTTGCTGCACTGGTATGTCTTTTAATGTCTTATGTCTTTATGTTCTGCCTGCGAAGATGGTGTAAGCATTCCAATGTGCTCTGTACACTGTACTTTGTACATATGATAATAAACTTCAACTTTAGATTACATACAAATAAATTAAAAGTGTAAAAATGTCAGAAACAGGCTTTGTACGTTTAGTGAATGGAGCAAATTTAATTAGAATTTAATTTGCACTTGAAGATTTTTTTGGGCAACAATGACTTAAATCCTGAAAAATAATATTTACTTAGCAATGATCATGCAATGCTCTAAAGCAGTAATTTATGCAGGGATTAATGCCACTTAGACTTAACTTACTACAACCAGCAAGAAGTAAAAAACTGGGACAAGGTAATATTTATAGGATTTACTGGTCCTACCTCTCTCTCTCTCTCCCTCAGTCTGTCTCTCTCTGGTTCAGACTTCCAACCTAACTTTAATTTTCCGGAAGATGAAAAAGGCTCTGGTCCTAATCTCTTTGGTTTTCAGTGAGTACACTAGGGGGTTAAACAGAGGCGGCAAGCAGGAGGCCAGCGACAAGTTGAGCATTCTGAGATCTGGGTTTACGCCAAACAGAAACAACCCTATGATAAACAGCGTTAAAAAAGGAACAAAGAAAACGCCAACTAAAAGGAGGTGTTCCACACAGGTGGAGAGTGCTTTGAACCTGCTCTCTATGCTTTGCATCCTGAACACCGATATCAAGATACATATATAACTAAAGACTATGAAACTGAGGGGTCCAAACAAGTTTAGCAAGCTCAGAGTGGAAGCACAGGTCCACTGCAATGAATAATCATTACAAGCTAGTCTAAATACAGGTGCGTAATCACAGAAATAGCTGTACACCTCTGTTGATTTACAGAAGGAAAGTTTAGCCATCACTGCAGTTGAGAACGCAATGCTGCCCACAACAATGACCCACAGTATAGTTAAAATACTGATCATTCTGATGGACGTGTTGATAGAGTGCTGAAGGAGTGGGAAGCAAATAGCGATTAACCTATCATAAGAGAGTACAGATAAGGAGTATGACTCCAGTGTAAGAAACAAATAGCAGAAAAACATCTGCATCAGACATACATTGAATGTGATGAAATTATCCTTCAAGAGAAATGTCTTAAGCATCCCAGGTATTAAACTGCTACTGAGGGCCAAGTCAACGACCGCCAGGTTAGCAACTGCAATGAACTTGGGCGCGTGCAAGCGGTGCTCCAGGCAAATCACGGCGATGAGAAACGTATTACACAGGACGGTGGCAGCGTAGACTGCCGCTAAGAATATTAAATACAGCTCGAACAGAGGCAGTGTTCGAAATCCGACAATATAAAAGCCCACTGGTCTAATGATGGAGGCATTTCCCAGCGAAGCGTTGAGCGCCGTCATTGTGGTTGAGGCCGTGCTCGTCAGCAGTTAGGGGCGAGAGAAGCTGGTGTCAATGAGAACAGCATCCAATGTACTCAGGCAGGTTTCCTGTGAAAGTACTTCAAGAAAAGTAAATCAACACCCCAGCAAAAGTCAAAGCAACTTAAAGCGAATGACGCAGAGTATATTCCGAAGGCTAATATAAAATACTGAAGGCGAATTGTTGTGAAATGAAATCAAAACAGAATACTTATCTATACATATAATACATATCAGTACAAACTGAATATTTTTCGCGTTGTCACTCTGAAATGCACGCATGTTTTTGTGATGCATCTAGACCTATTTCGTTTTCTTAATTTCTCAGACATGAATCTCTAACCGAAAGGAATCGTTATTTGCCTCCTTTCCCATGCTGTGAGGTGGACGACAGACGGAAGAGTCGCGAAACGGCGCCGACAATCGCTGAAACGCTCACCCATGCACCTCCTGGCTGATGAGAAGAATTCTGCTTATTCTGCTTTACCTTCTGATTAGTCTACCTGTAGGTAGAAAAATATATTCTCCAAAAACACCCCAGGGACGTAATTAAAACAGAAAGCATTTTTTGAAAGTAGTTCTCTAATGTATAATTATTTGGGCGAAATTGAGTTCAATTATCGGTATCCTGTTTTAATCATGCTCTGACGCATAGCAACCCAAACACTATTACCTCAGTGCACTCTAGTCCTTTGTGAAATTGTGTTTTGTCCTCGAGGTACCCCATTACAAAAATAAAAGGAGGGAGAGCAAGGGTACTGTGCAGATAAATGCCATGAATTAACACTAGAAATATGGGTAACACTTTACTTTAGGGGGCAAAATGTAATACTACTACCTAATATGATTTCACAGATTGTGAATATGTGTAACACACAAAAAGTTTAATAACCTGCTTTGAACAGCAAAATAGTCATCGTAAAAACGTCAAAACCTTAAAATAACAGTTAATGGAGATAAGCACCCAATAACCTTCGAGGTATTAGCCCATGATGATAACTTGTCAGACTGCAGGCTACAGCATGACTATGGAGACGGGAAGTCATAGAGATAGAAGACTGGGGGATGACCATTTGCATTCACAACAGTTCTCTGTTTCCCTGTTATGGAAGAGGGAGTAATTAACCATGGGGACCTCTGCAATGCAACTATGAAATGTAAAGCATTCTGCACAGGATACAGGTCCCTGGACTTCAAGATGGACTACTGAATCTAATAGGGCACGCAACATCAGTCCGGTGGAATCAGATACTACCCATGTAAAATTAACAGTCTGCCAAATGACTATTTCTGATTTCAAATCCGAATCTTCTGCCACCTCGGTGTTTGTACACTCATGTATGGTGTATCCATTTGATTTGACTGATGACCAGTGACATGTGCTTCAAGACAAGAATCCCTGACGTGGAGGGTTTTGACCTTAAAGACTATTTTGTCTTGTATATGTTAGGTAACATGTATTAACAGTGTATTTGGTGTAGGGGCTTTGAGCTCTTAGTTTATATCAAAGGAAAATATGAGTGAAGTGAAGTCATTCTTGACACACCACAGCACACAACAACGAAATGTGTTTCTGCATTTAACCAACACGTGACACTGTGACATGGCAGTGAGCAGCTAATTCAGCGCCCAGGGGTGGTTTCTTGCAAAGGGTATCTCAGTGGTACTTGTGGGTCATGGATTCGCGACTGCAACCCTTTAATTACTGTACTTCTTCACTTCCCTTACTATTAGGCCACCACTTTGTTGGCCGATGCAGTGCTGATGGAAGGGGAAACGGGGATAACCTCCATAACATGCAGGAGTTGTTCACCCTGTAATACTTGTTAATACAATAATGCAATGAATCTTTTCAAAGTGTTTGCAAAAACTCACTCTCAGGCTTCAAGAAAGACCTCATCTGTTCTTACTGACAGCACACCAGCTCACCCCCCACCCCCTATAACACTGAATGCTGCTGTGACTGACTGCCATTCCTGCACTATTACTGTATCACTACACCTAGTGCGTCTTAAAACTTCAGTGCAAAACCTGAATATCTTTATACGTCGTTTTTCACGTGTTACTTTAATACAGCGTAATATGTACAGTTTCGTTATTTAAAATATATGTTAATTCCCATATATTCTTACTTGTGTAATCTCATTTACACAATGACAAATAAAATTGTTATAGGAAAACACCCAGCTATGGGCACAAGACAGTAAATAAACCAGAGTACTCACACCTAAGGGTGGCACTAGAGATTTTGGGCCCCATGGAAACATATTATTTGGGCCCCCAACCAGACCAATCCAATTATGCTCAAAAAAATTGTAGAAAAATTGTCAGTAAGGCCCTTGGAATCATTTAAACTCCCAAACAGTACACATACGGAGAGTTTGGCAATTCCAGGTCACCTTAGAATGCTTTTGGACCGTAGAGAGGACCCAGTGGAAACTCCACAATGATACAAGGTGAACATGCAACTCCCACATACAGTGGAGGAAATAAGTATTTGACCCCTCGCTGATTTTGTAAGCTTGTCCATTGACAAAGAAATGAAAAGTCTCAGAACAGTATCAT
>JAODKN010000039.1:13641585-13652276 GCA_026774425.1 Petrocephalus zakoni | reverse complement strand
GAGTCTGCTTGATTGACTGATTCTGTGGACAGGTGTCTTTTATACAGGTGACTAGTTAAGACAGGTGTCTTTAATGAAGGTGACTAATTGAGTAGGAGTGTATAACCACTCTGTGGGAGCCAGAACTGGTAGGGGTTCAAATACTTATTTCCCTCAATGAAATGCAAATCAGTTTTTATCTTTTATTTAAAGTTATTTTTTCAAATTTCCTTTTGATGTGCTATCTGTCACTATTAAAATAAACCTACCATTAACATGATACTGTTCTTTGTCAATGGACAAACTTACAAAATCAGCGAGGGGTCAAATACTTATTACCTCCACTGTATATAAAGCCAGGTTAGAGATCTGAACCCTGGACTCTAGAGGTGTGAGGCAAAGGTATGAATCACTGTGCCATTGCACTACCCTCAAGAAAGACATTTGCATGGAAAACTATGATTCTATAAATTTGAAAAAAGACAGGCATGTTGTTCATCCCAATACCATGTTACATTCAGGCTGAACTATAGGATCCTTTTGTGTGCGTCTGTATTAGTCTATGTATCATATTAGGGTACGTGTGGAAAAAGCTCTTCAGGGAGGTAATTAAAACTGGAAACATTAATATCCTGCTCAACATAGCTCTCTCATTTATTACACCTTCGTTGAAAATAGCAATTAAGGGTATTGTGCCATGCTCTGCTACATAACATCCCAGAAGTCATTACCCCATTGCACTCCGATCCTTCATTAAATTGAGTTTTGCATTTCAGGTGCTGGAGAGCATTTAGAACATACAATTGCATATCACTTTATCACTAAATAATGGGACAAAGAAAACAGAACAGGAAGAAACCCATCAAAATCTTAATACAAAGCAAGAGTGGACAGTGTGTCAGTTTTGTTTCTACCCATCCATCATCAAACTACTTATCCTGTTCAGGGTCATAGGGCAGTGCACTCTTTGCAAAACCCACTGATTTATGTGTTCTGTGTTTGATTTATTGAGTTAGGCTCCAGCCCTCCTGCCCCACCTGACCCTGACCAGGATAAGTGGCGAGAAGATGGATGGATAAAATTTAATGTGCCAGTGAAGCGAAGTGGTACAAGAAATTGTAAATAAAAATGGAAGCTCAAAATTCTAATTATGTCTACCTCCTGTTAAAATATTGTTATAATTTCTGAACATGCATTCACACCAACAAAGTATAGTCACTCATAGACACATACTAGAGCAAGCCACTAGTTTTTTATTTTACTAGTTAGAATATGAATTCCAGATATCCAGAATTCGGTTTTAACTGGAAGAATTATAATTTTTCTAGTAATATGAATTTTCACTAGTATGACGTCATACTTACTAGTAAAAAGTATGTTACGCAGAGTGCGTCTTGTCCTATTAAAAGAACCTAGCTTGCCATAAGTGTCATAATGAGTTGTAAGTCATTAAGCACAAGGTTAAAACAATTAAATGTTAATGTCACACAGGCTCTTGCATTTAATGTGTGTGCATGCACACTATTATTTTATGCTTTTATAATCTCATTTTAATGATCCAGTACAAGGCAGCCTCAAAACATTGTTGACCCCTGATTGGGTGCATTATGTTACCCGGAGTCAATTAGGTCCCCATTCCTGCGATAGGAAGATTGTGGATTCAAATCCAGTGGTTTCACTGTTGGACCTTCGAGCAAGGCCGTTAACCCCATTTGCCCAGGGACTGCCTGATACTTCTTAGTCGGCTGTAAATCAGTTCTGATAAAAGAGTGTTCAATGACATGGAAATTCCAAAATTAAAGCCACATTTGCTAGACTTATATGAGGTATTACATTTTATTTTATATTTGATAGTGTGACTTTTCCCTTTATTGATAAAGGACTGCTTAAACATGTACATTCAAATCAGTTCTAAATATACAAACAAAGACAAATCCATTATTTAAATATTTCAAAAATAATTATATGATTATATAATTATATAAATATAAGTTAAATTTGCCAAACTTAACATAACCAATATGTTACGCTGAAAGAGAAATGTTTGGGCTGAAATTAAAACAGCAAGCCAGGCCGACAGGACAGGTACAAGGCAGATTGTTGCTTAAGGGTACATGTAGGCGGTGCGATTTATTAGGACGTATTTGTCGACACGTAAATAATTCGCCCGTAGAAAACCTGGATACGCAAGGGGTGTGCCTGGCTTGCTTTTGTTAAAAGACATTACAGTCGGATAACTGAATATCAAATATAAGGCTATAACTTCCACAATTATGTGTTTGTAAGAGACTCCAACATTTAAGTATAAGTATGACCTGTGTCCGCCGCTCCATGTTCATGCACACACATTATTTATTCTGCACTCGCAGTTATATATTGTGCGCGTAACTTGTAAGTCCCGAGACTACTACACGAGTCACAGTTAAACTGACCTAGTTGGGGCTAGTTTTTCTCATACCGATAATCTTTTTAATTTGCTCCATAATTTCTTCTGTTTTGAGGGAATAAATGATCGGATTGAGGAGCGGAGGGATGGAAGCGGACAGCGAAGTATTAATAATCCTTGTGTCCGTGTCGATATTAACGTTAACCCAGGCAATGACGTACGTGACGAAAAACGGCACGAAAAACATACCCACCAGTATTAAATGGGAGCTGCAAGTTTTGAATGCCTTCCACCTGCTCTCTGAAGATGCGATGTTCAAAATTGCATAAATAATAAATATATATGTCAGTGCAATAAAGCCAAAGGGCACGAAGTACATGGAGATCGTGGTAAAACTAGCCATAAACCAGTTAGGAGAATAATCCCCACATGCTATCTTAAACACTGGACCATGATCGCAAAAGAAACTGTTCACGATGGTTGACTTGCAATATGGCAAAGGTGGGATCAGCGCGACCATGACCACATCTATTACTAACGGAATAGACCAAGACACGATGATAACTACCATCATTTTACATTTCGTATTTAACGTATTGCTTCTTAGAGGGAAACAGATGGCAATGAGCCGGTCATAGGCTAAAACGCATAGAGCGAACGCTTCCATCGAAGCGAAATAATCAGCAAAAAACATTTGCGCCAAGCATGCGTTGAAGTACATGAATTTAGAGTCAAACAGGTACATGTGGATGGCTTTCGGGATCAGAGCCGAGCTGAAACTGACATCTACCACGGCCAGGCTGAACACCGCCATGTATTTTGGCGTGTGGAGGCTTTCTGCAAACCGTATGATAGACATAAGTGTTAAATTTGCCACAAGCGTCAAGAGATACATGACCGCCAGAAATATAAAGTAATACTCTGTGTGTTTGAGAGCGACGAATCCCCTGATATAAAATCCAACAGGACGGGTGAAGTTACTTAAGTCTTGCGTTGTAGTCTCCATTTGATGTTAATCTTTTTATTTCTTCTCTGCCTGAAAAATATACACACCATATCAAAGGCATAGCATGACGGTGAATAAAAAGATACTGCACATGCTACAATAGACCATTTAATACCATTACGATATCATTTAAATACATACCAAATCAATGCAGCATCTGCCAATGTATGAGCCAGATAATTCCTGCTGGTATTATCTCCAAACTTCTGTAAGCGGTATTTTATACCAGACTAGTCCATTCTGTAACTTGACCTCTTATTACAGGATCAATTACTTAACCATCTTCGACCAATAAACCTAAGGCGCTCACATTCTAAGAGGGTCCCTGGGGTGCAATTACTTAAAGTGGATGGTGGTAGATATAGACAACACAATGCTAGGTGGTTAGGGTTAGAGTTTAAGGTACTAGCTAGTGTAAGGTTGTGATTTGCAACCTATCAGAGCTGCACCGTGATACCTCTGGAAAATTATGACCTGAGATGTACTTGGCAAGTCACGTCTGTTGTATCCCAATCCTGAATCTTGCGGAACATATGTATGCTAGTTATAAGTCGGGATACATTTGTAGATGTAATTTAACTATTGTTGCTTGTTTGGCGCTTTAGAAGTTAAGCAAATGTAGAATTATTGCTATAGGCCTAGTGTGGATATATACTTTTATTCATGCTTCACATTTGATTAATTATCCCGACCTAGATGATAGTGCTGATGAATTGAAAACCAGTATTCATAATGTGCTGTGCAGAGTTGGACCCACATAGGCTACATACATGTCTATCTGTTTAGTTATATGAACCTGAAATCCTATCATTGAGTAGAATTTTTAACTTCATAGTCATGCAAACATTTTCTATTTTAATATCTTTTTCAAACATCTTGTCAGATTTTCATATTGTATCATACAATGTTTGTATCACAATTTTTGTAATTTAGACTAACAGTGGAATGTGGTAGAGTGAGAAACTGAAACCACAAAAGTCTTTTTTAATACTAACTGCTGGTTTTCCCATGAGGAACCATGTCACTTCCTGGACGATAATGTCACAAAGGGACTTGAGTTTTTTAAGGGAAATTATGACAGACTAACAGGACTGAATATGATATTACGTGTGTAGAAATACTTCTAAATCCATTACCTAATAAAGCAACAAAGTTGTAAGACTAAAGCAACAAAATCGTAAGATAAATTGTTTTGCTTGAAAATGTTTCAATTAGGGAATTTTAAAAATGAAGAAGCATCTTGAGAATGTTGTTATTACCTGTTTTCTATTGTAGAACGTGCCTAGCAACTGCTGTCATGGCAAAATTGACAACATCCCCTCAAACCAAAATAATGAAACAAATTGCGGTCCTTTTCTTTGTGATTTCACAATAACAGAAAATAATGATTTCAGTTTTTAAATGTCACAATTTAACTGGCCTATTAAGAGGCTGGGGCTTGCTGCTTAAACCAGGTAGAATAGGGCATCAGGAATGGATACCAATCCAGCCCAGGGCATATACTGTATAAGCAAGCATTTGTAAATCATGAGCAATTCGGAGATGCTAATTAGCCTAACTGCATGTCTCTCAAATTCCACAAAGAAATATGCAAACTCCACACAGCTGTTATAGAGACAAGATTTAAACCCTAACTGTTGAGGATAGAGCCTAATGATGTATGTGTGTTTATGCTGCCCCCATCTGCTGTAGACAAGCAAGTGTATGCAATAGATAGGTTAAATGCAAAAATACAATATACTGTATTGATTTCATGGGGAAGAAGAAATCGAAAAGGGGAACTGTCCCTTTCCGAGTGGAACAGTGTCTGGTGTATGTGGAACTCCATCTTTCTTATTAAAAGATGCCTTGAAACAAATAGTCTGAAACATAAAACTTACACCTTATATTAAGTTTAATAAAAACTATTTTCGCCTACATCAGATACTTTTACAGATAAAGCCTACAGTTTAAATATACAGTTTCTCAATTTACCCATGTCTCTGTCCAAGATATATGGTTAGAAGATGAATTTAAGTATTTCTTATTGCATTCTCTGGACCCGTTTCAGAAGTATCCGCGTCCTGCTGATTTAAACCTTAGTGCTTTGCTTCATTAAACAGAGCACCACTGACAAAAAAAAATCCATGCAATGAGGCATGTTTATTTTTTCACTTTTCAACTAATTACTCATGGAATTGGATGACCATCGATGTTCATTTTTGTGCTGCTTGGATTACTTGAACTGAGCTGGCCCTGCTGGAAACCTTATCAGCGAGGATAGCAATTGCTGTGAAATAAATAAGTAGGGCGGGTGGGTCGTGCTTTGAGGAGACAATCGAGGTGAAGGGCATCCTCACATGCTGTGAAGTCCAGGGGCCCAGAGCGCAGCATCCAGGAGCTGTGGTAATTAATTTGCGTCCCGGGGTACGGGAGGTTTTTTTTTCTTCTTTTTTTTTCCTTCTCATCACACACAAATCCCCCTGCCTAATGGGGGCACCAATACTACTCCAATCCTAATTAGATGTCTTCATTTCATAAATGGCTTTTATAGAGACGGTTCCCTTCCGTGTCCCCCAAAACACGTGCATGACATTCCTCAGCCCATTCACAGTCTTAATTGGTCTCTTCAAAGCTGATTATGAAGGTCAAATAAGGGCACACATTTAATTGAGTATGATTAATAATTTAATAGGATTAATTTGAGGACAGATAATGACCTATTACGAGTAAAAATGTAATAAATGCCAAAATGTTTTTTGAATTCCTTGTTAGAAAACTGAAAGCACCATGTAGTCACATATATATGCTCAAGTGAGACATTTTTATTGTGTAATGTTCATGTTTTACAATCCATTGAAATCTAAAGGGGAAAGGCTAGTTCCAAAACGACACACCAAACAGTAGGTTATTGCATGCAACACAGCATAGTTGCATATAAAATACACACCCCTAACATCTAACTTCTGTTTGTAGTGATGTTATTTTCTGCTTGGTAATTCTTGCCTCTAGGTGTGTGCACAGTAGCAGGCCCTTTTAAGTGTTTAAGCCCCTCTGCTAGCAACCTGATTAATCCTCCAATCCTAACCACAGGCCTGACTAAGAAAAATCCGTTAACATGACATAGCTGGAATTATGCATGCTCCACATCTGAGGAGCATCCAGTGACTTAATGTGAAAGGTCAAGTTATTTATTGGTAGTGCTTAGGAGGTCTTTGGGTGATAGAGAACAATAATGACTGACTTACATTTGATTTATATAGCAGATGGTTTTTCATCCAAACTGACATTTTTTTGAGAAAGCAGGGTCAGAGAGTCTCTGGTGCAATTGGGGGTTAAGAGTTTTGCTCAAGGGTCTAGCGCTCTGGGATTTTATCTAGTAACCTTCTAAGCAGTGTTCTGATTTGTTGAGCCACACATGGCCTCACTAGTTAAACCCCTTTACTATGCACATATTTTCATTGTCATGTTGATCAATTGATTGTTTTGTTTTACACCCCCAAGTGACATGAAACCGATGAAGTGAATCATCTGATACTGCAAGTATACAAAAAAAGTGACAGGAATCAATGCGGGTAAATAAATTAGTGTTTCCTTATTGATTTAATCATTTTGCTCACAGCAGGGCAAAGGGACACAAAATTGACCAAATCAGTTTTCAAGTTTTATGTCAGTTGTTTTGCTTACTTTGACTGCTTAGCTGAATCATTTACAAGATCAACACTCCAAAGACAGCAGAAAACAGCAGGAATTGTCACAACAGGATGGAGGGACAACCCAGGTACAACCTTTGAGTGAACTGAAGGGCTTTACTTGAACTTAAACATACACCAAACTGAAACAAAAGGACCACAAGGGATCAAAACCGGAGGCTGGGAAGAACAACAAGGAGGGTCTAGGGCAGGGGTAGGGAACCTGGTCCATGGAGAGCCGGTGTGGGTTTTTGGGACGACCTCTCAATCAGCTGATAAGAAAGCATTGGTTGTCAGCTCCTGTCCTGGGAACCCAGCCTTATTGGCTAATTCAAAAGTCATCCCAAAAGCCCGCACCCACACCGGCTCTCCATGGACCAGGTTCCCTACCCCCGGTCTAGGGCCAATCTAACAAGGAAGCAGGGTTCAGGGCAAAAGGACAGAGGATACACTAAGTGAAAAGGGGAGCAGAGTGAGATTAACAGTAAGCAGCACCAGGACTCACACCGACACTAATGACTGAGATGGGGATCCTGGTGAGGGCACACATATATATACACACACACACACACACACAAATATTGTACTTAAAGAGAGAGAGGTGTGAGTGTTTGACACATTAGGGTGGAATGGGATGACCAATGACACCTGCTAGCCAAACAGGAACATGACAGAACTGACAGGGGCAGATCCTGACAGGAAGGGTATGTGTAAGTCTGGTATTGAGGTTCAAGACTACCTTCACATCATAAAGTCCAGACTCTGCTCTATTCATTAGGAAATGAGCGCTAGGTGCTTGTTTCTTGCTGTAACAAAAGAGTCACACACAGGGCTTAGCAAGAATGTGCACAAGTGTAGTTAAGGAACAACATATGACCCAAAGGGGGCAGACTGAATTATACAAGGCCTAGGTTACATCAGACATTTTAAATGGAATAATATAATTGCAGGCTCAATGGCCCCATGCTGAATAGAAAGTGTGGAAGATATATTAATATAGATGTTCAAAACTGACATTGTTTGGTCAAATTTCAGCTCTGCAAATCAATATATTATATAAAGTTTAGACAGGACCCTAGTAAACAGCAGAACTGTGTGATGAATTTGCTGCCGAGGTGATGCTTTTACCTTTTGGGATTCATTAACTTGGCAGTACTGGTGAGAACAGTGAGGGCTACTGGTGGAAAAGCCCCAGAGCCCACAACTCCATCAACAACGGTAAACAAAACACATTTGTTACATAGTAATGACCACAAATTAGACCCTAACACAAAATTAAAGCAGATGATAGTGTAAACAAGTGCTTGAAAAGCCCACTGTGGAAACCCTTAATCCACAAGGGTGGTCCTAATGAGGCCCAGGATGAATGCCTCGTCGTCATTGCGTAAGCAAGTCAAAGACAACTTCTGAAAACCGAACTCCTCGAGGGGGTTGTTAAGCAGTGTTTACCCCTGGTGACAACCATCCATGTGCTGGAGCTTAAGGTACGATCAAACAAGCCAAAGTAACGCACTTAGCCCAGATATAAGCAGCTTAACAGACAGGCGGGTAATATTTGCCACGCGTTTCTCCACCCGGCCTGGCCAGATTTCCGTTTCGCTTGGTAACTCAGGTCTTAAGTTGCCAAATCAGTTAAATGCACTTCCAAAGAAAATACTCAACCCTTTCGCTGTGAAACTCCCCGTCTCAAAACTGCCATGCATATCTCCACTGATCACACACATCGTTTTTGCTGTGCTTTTCCTGGTCCCTGATCCTGGTTAATAGATAAGGCATTTATTCATTGCTGCGATGTGCACAGACACGACAGCAGATGGAGCTGCCGAATTATACAGCAAAAGCCCATTGAGACCTATTACCAAACATTACGCATTCCTGCGAAACTGGTCTTAGCAGGCTGTAGTGCGTTCATGTTTTAACCGGCGCGGAAAGTACTGTAGCAATAGTAACTGAACTTGTTTGACATTTTCTCTAAATACCGAATTAAATGGAAGGCATGTCATACTGTAGCAAAAAAAAAACACAACAAAACAAAAAAACTTGGATTGATTCACTGCTTTAAATTAATTAAATTATGAACTATGACCTAGTCAGCAAAATGCAGTTGTCTTACATTCTAGTGTTGCCACAATGGAAATGATAAATAAAAACATTTCTTGTTCAACGCCCTGATCGTCTCCTCGGGTAGGTCTTTCGCCGCGGACATTGAGGACAGCGAGCCGGGGTCAGTCGTAAAACTGCACTCAGCACACGCTTGTTCAATCAAACAATCTCACTTCACCTGTAGCTTTAACACTGAAATTCTAGATGAATGGAAATGAGAGCGGTATTTGATTTAATCTTTTCAAGAAAGCGCTACAGAACGACCAGCGCTTTTACGTCATTCAACGGTGTAACGGGGGGCGATGACCTAGAATATTGTGGACTATGCAAGACAACAAAAGAACCGCGAAATTAATTTCTGGTTAAGTGCCTCGTTGGAATTTACATGAAACCTGATGAACAGCTGACAGGGTTTTCTAGAACGTAAACACAAGACATAATCTATAAAATAATCGCATTCAAGAATCAAACAAGGTAAATGCAAGGTATGCAGAAGAAGCGGAGCACTTTGTTCACAAATTGTATCTTCGTTTTTATACATTTACAGTCGGTCGTGGTGACTCAGTCGTGATTATTTAACTTAACCAGTAACCTCATTAAGTGACTAAACATACGCTTGAGTAACCAAACTCACATCTCTTTTAGATGGCTCCTCGGTTTCCAATATTACGAGCATAGACGATTAATTAATTAACAATCTGAATTTAATACTGCCACCACGGAGACCGAAAATTCCATCCAGTTAATTTTTCATAGTAACCCAAGATGATTTTGCGGTACAATTAAAGATATCAAAATGGAAAATGTCGAAAATATACTACACAAAATTTAAGTCTTTGGATTCCTTATAGCCTCTGACTGTACTTGACCTCGCGGTTTCCTACATGTTAATAAACAAATGATGACTAAGGTCAAAACGACCTCAAGAGTTCAGAAGAGACAAATCTCCCTACAGCAGCCAAGAGGCTGTGTCAGCTCCTCAACGCGGGTGGATTTTTATTGTACTTTAACATTCCCCTGTCACAAACCAAATGAGATGCTCCTAACGCAGTCTTAAAGCCGTGTAAACCTCTCTGTGAGAAAACGTTATGTCAATGTTTTGTTTTCTTTTTGGAGAATAGAACGGTACCTAGAGTGCATGGGCCCCATTTGATCCAAAGAATCGTGCCAGCAGTACGTATTCTATACATTTCATTTAGATATTATTACAATACACCAAGTGCTGATAACTGAATCATTGAAAGCACTTCTACTGTTAATTTCTAAAAAATCTGAAAAAATGCATATTGTACGGACATCGGCTTAAGATATTGCTAGAAAGATTAATAAACTTACACAAAATATTCAAAGCCTACTCAAACAGATTTTGTAAAGGCTACGAGCCAAAAACATTTTACATTTTCGAGTAAATTACAGTAATGACCTTGCAGTATCTCCGGAGAACGCTGAAGTGCATTCCCAACCTACCGCCACCAGGGGGGGGGGGGGGGGGGGGGGGGGGGGGGGGGGGGGGGGGGGGGGGGGGGGGGGGGGGGGGGGGGGGGGG
>JAODKN010000039.1:13601077-13611990 GCA_026774425.1 Petrocephalus zakoni | reverse complement strand
AGCAATTAAAGCTGGATGATCGGCACTCTCTGCTGTGATCTCAGAAGGATCTCAAAGCTCCAAAATGCATAAACGCCAGACACAAACAAACATTTAGCTAAAATGGCTGATGTTTGCAGCCTACCAATAAGCAACAATGATGATCCTAGTCAGGTTCATAGGTCGGGGGGGGGGGTTAGGCCGTATCCCGTTCAGCATAAGGCTCAAACGGATACACCTTGGTGGGATGCCAGTTCATCACAGGGAACATTCAGACACACTCATAGCTTAGAGACGCCAGCTAACTTAACGGAATTAATCCATGCATACATAGGGCAGAGGTTCGATTCAAGCCCCAGCCTCAGAGTTATGAGTCCGCAGTGCCAGTTGCTGAGACACTGTGTCACCCCCATAATCCATTTGCACGCTATAAACCATTCACATGCTATAGAACAGCCAGTTAATATGCAGAACACTGAGAGAACAGCAGGGTGGCAGCTCGGGAGGCGTGGCACGGACTCACTGCTTACGGAGCTGCTGTACTCATATGGGCCACTGAGGAAGTGCGGCAGGGCCATGAGCAGGACAGCCCCGCTGGCGATCAGACCCCCCACGCCGATGCAGCGCGGCCGGTGCACCCGGCTCCCAAAGTAGCTGACAAACACGATCAGGACTGTGTTCCCCACCTGCAAAGCAGCACATCCGGCGATACAGAACGTCAAAACCATGCCAAAACCTTGGTCTAGATTTATACTCTCAGGACCAGAACTCTCCAGCTTTGTTTCTTGGGTCACTGAGGGGAGGCATTTGGTTGTATACATTCTGAATTTTAGCAGATGTCTGTAAAAACTCGGCTTTTCTTTGATACATTCAATAAATATCTTTTTGTACTGCCCCCATTTGTTGCTTTTTTGCATAACTGCTTGGTAAGTTTGTGGCCTTTCTTGTTAAGAAATATCTAGGGAAACAAATATGTTAACAATGGCTGTTAGTTGCTGTATTTCTCAGAACCATTTCTTAATGCAATAATAACAATAATAGATTTATTTTTATCTCCCATTTTATCCATGCAGCATACAATGAAAGGAAGGATTTTAGCCATGCATTGCTTCACAGTGAACAGAAGGGTTAGATAAAGGTACAAAAAAACACCACAGAAGGCAAACTATAGTAGGGAAAATGCAATACAAGATATACAATTACAGATAAAAACAGCACAACCACAGTTAGAGACATAAACTGAGCCCAGTTAACAGTACAAGCAAAGGAGTATGTCTGGAACAGAATTTTAGAGCTCTTGGCCAAAGTATATGAAGCCCAAAAATTTGAGTGGATGCCCAGCAGGTTACTCTGGGACATTCCAAATACTCTAGCAAAACAGGAAAGTAGTATTTTCTGGGTTGTAGATTTAATGCAATATCTCCCTGTGCAGGCTGTTTTCCCCTAGAAGCCCAAGAGAAACATTTACTTTTTTCATATACAATAGACGATTAGAGAGCAAGGCCAGCCAACTGGGGTTAAGGGTTAAGGGTCTTGCTGAAGGGCCCAGTGGTGACATCACTCTGCCAGCCATAGTATTTCAACCACTGACACAGTGGTCATGGGCACACATTCATAACCCGCAGAACCACAAGCACAATTCAATACATGAGCTCATAGTTTGCACTGTGTAAATAATAATTATGGTTATATGGTTATGGTTATATGGTTAACATAAAGTGACATTACAAGAAGTTAATTAATAAAACAAAAAATGAGTTCAAAACATAAACAAAAAACTCATACTATGTTTCAGCTGTGAAGGATCTAAAAACCAAAAACATCAATAAAAAAGTAAATCGTAACTAGAATTTAGAAATTGAAAGAATACTGAAATGAGTACTGAAATAACCCTGTTAAACTAGCCTGGGTATTAAGACTGATAAAACGTCAGAATGTATCATTCTCCTGTTTCCTGACTGGGTTACGCTCTTTATTATTTTGGAGGGAAACATTAAGACATAAACCAATTAATTCATTGGGGTGTCACCTTTTGTATCAAGATCATTAAATTCATAAACTGGTCAGACTAGATTTGTGTCACCATACAAAAGGAAAAACAGATCATTTTTTTATTAAGCCATCTTTGCACTTATTGAAAAATCAATACAAGTTTCAACAAGACCCTTCTAACTGCTTGGTAGGTGATACAGCTGGGTGGGAGCAAAAATGTGGACTGGGTCTTGGGGTCAACAAGGACTGAGTTGAGAACTACTGGACTCAAAGGAAGGTAATCCCAGCTTCCTTGTGAGCACCTCACCGTACCTCATTGAAGCTGGCGATGAGGCCTGACATCTGACTGGATAAGCCATATCTCTTCTCGATGGTGGTGATGGAACCCTTCAGGTAGCCTGATACCAGGAGCTGGGCAAGCTGGAGTAGCCCTTGACAGAAGACGAAGAACTGCAGACCAATGAGAGCAAGCTCAGTAGCAAGTCTTTCTTTATACACTTAGCAGATGCAATTGATAAAGCAGTGCTCCTCCAGGAACTGGGGTTAAAGGCCTGGCTCGGGGGCCCAGTGCAGAAATCACTTAGTTGTCTAAGGGATTTTCACCAGCAACCTTCTGCTCACAGGCACAGAGTCCTAACCCACTGAGCCACTAATCATAAAGCCAAATGACTTCCAGACCCTGGAAAGACATCAAGCTCAAGTCTTAAAAACAGGGGCGCAGCTATAATTTGTGGGCCCCCTGACAAGATGTAACCTCACCCGGCCCAGTGTTTAGGTGGGCACTCCCAAATCTCAATCTGAAAAGAATGGTAGTGCAGAGCCCCCTGAATCCAAAATATCATGTGACACACCTGTATGGAAGGCAAAGCCGCTCTCTTAAGCATAATGTGAAGGGAAGATGCATGCTTTCGTAAGTTCATGTACAGACAAAAGAAGGATGGAGAAAGGGATTCGAATCTGCCAAAAGGAGAAGTCTATAGATATCTCTACTTCTGCTTACTGGCTGTATCACTGGGATTACTTTGAACATGTTTTGGAGATTTATTCTTTTGTTTACCACAACAAAATCCCCCATGTTTATCCTGGGCAAAAACTTGCAATTTGGCGATTTTATACGCTGACTTATATAATGACTAATAGTACGCAGATGCGGAATGCAGTGACATGAGAGGTAGCATTTCTGTCATCCACACAGGCAGCATTTATGCACCTGATAGCTGGGAAGAAAACAATCAGCCATAATAGTAACATTTTACTTAAAGTAGTGATTATATTGCATTGCACATACCTTCAGAATGCATTATAATGCATTCATAAAGTAATATGTGTGAGTGTCTGTGTGTGGGTAAGAGCAGGGGTGTCATACCTTAATGCTGTTGAGGGGGCTGGAACATTGAACATGGGGGCCAGTCACTGGCGAAGACCTGCCGGGCCTGTGAGCTGTCATATTCAGCCTCTTCGTCAATCTAGAATAAGATTCATATTCATAAAATAAAGCCGCCACTCAGTGCCTCGTCCCCATCGTTTTTGCTGTCCTAGAACTTTGTACTTCTGCTCTTGAAAGGGACCGGTCTCCCAGAAGGGAATTACAGGTACACTTTGTTAAAGGCGCACTGCTGGCAAAAGTGACCTTTGAGTGCAAACTAAGGAGCGGCCCCATTCTGCATTTCCGCAGAACAGCGCTGGATGTTGAATGGTGATATGGGAACACTCTGTACTGAGTGTTTACCCTCCATTTTTTCTCAGATAAACGGATGCCCTAAAAACATCACTATGGCTTTATGTCTATGGAGTTTGCATGTCAACCCTGTGATGTTGTGGAGTTCCCTCCCGTAATCCGAAAGCATGCTCAAGTTAATTGCCCTTACCAAATTCCCCATTGGTATGGGTGACTGAATAGTGTTATGTCCTGTGATGGGTTGGCACCCTTTTCAGGGTTATTCCCTTCCTTGTACCTATAGCTTCTAGGATGGGCTCTGGACCCCCTGAAACACTGAATAGGAGATGTGGGTACAGAAAATGCATAGATGGATGAAAGATTGTATTACTATGGGAGTGAGGGTTAATTAGTCAGCATTTATTCTGGTTTCAGCTGCTTATTAGATGTGTTGGAAGATGATGTTTGAAGGTGAAATGAGGAGAGAGATCTGATATCCCCAGATAGCTGGATGCCGTGAAACGAAACCAGAAGGATGTTGGGGGTGGGGAGAGAGAGAACAATGTAGGGGAGTTATGCTGAGGCTAATCCGGATATCCTGAGCCAACTGGACAATGACACACTCTCGCTGCTGCAGGGATCTGCAGGAAATCCTCACGCGCTCCTATAGGAAGGCAGTGCTTCTCAATACCAGATAAGGTGGCGGGAAGCTTCAGAACATGAAATCTGTTAACTGAAAATCTCTGCCATCTTGGGGTGTGAAGGACATTGCCTGAAGCCTTCGACGGATCAGTTCTGTCAGCAATGCGTTTTCTTTTCTTTCTTTATTTTAAGCTTTGACTAGTAATGAGTATTACGTTACAAAACACAGCTTCGCATTTCCAGCTGGCCCCTCTATTCAAAGCAACACACAGTTGTGAAATCTGGTTCAGCCAGTTCCAGGAGCAACGTAGCCTGAAAGGCCTAATGGTGAAATCGTTCGACCACAGGATTCGAACCTGCAACCTCCTGTGATTAAAATACACTGTGCCACTGACCTAAGACTGAGACTTAGACTTTTTGTGATTATTCCTCTCTGGGAAATTATTGGTCTGTAACCCATGATTTAAACTGATTTTCAGCTGAAAGATGTAGGTCTTTTACCCCGAACTCTGAGAATCCCATGGATAACACATTTTTCTATTCCAGCTGTAGCTGTAAATATTTAAGCACAATTGCACTAGTCATTTCATTTTGTTATTATCTTTTATTTATTCCAAAACATTGTTTCTTCATATCACTGTTATTATTATTGTTGTCATTATTGTTATTATTATTATTACAATTTAAGATTTTGCATCATTGAATCCGAATCACTGAGGTTTCAAAATCTCACGGCCATCAACTGATTGAAGTGCACTAGGTTAAGTAAAGATATTTTAATTCTGAACTGTCAAAAGTCATACTTCTCTGCTTCAAAGATCTGTCACTTGAATGTCCAATTCAGGCAACTGCCAGTGCAATGAATGCACAGCCTTGCCAGTTAGAAGTAGTGAAACCTTCCTAACAGAGACAGACAAGGAAACTCTGGAAGAAAAGTTAGGCATTTCATATTTGTATAGTAGGTCTCCTGTGATACAAGGAATGCTTTGCAACTAAATCTGATTAGATTTTATCTGTTCGGTTTCCCTTTCTGAATACACACACAGAAGGGCACACACAAGGCATGTTCAGACACAAAAAGCAAAATACAGCACCCAGCAGGTCTTGGGAGTCCAAAACAAGATCAAAAGCTGATACAGAGCAGAAAATGTTTTAATTATAATAATGGCCACAGAATCATCACTCCCTTTAGCTGTCTTAGCAAGCAAATATGCTAGAGACTATATGACCACATTGCACTGAAACACAATTACCATGTATGTTCCCTTTATATCCATGTACATACACATACATATACACATTACAGGCAGTCAACACAATACTTTCTTAAATTCCCCTTACAATTATTAAAGTGTTGTTACAACTGCAGTAAGAGGCAGTTGCTTTGACACCTAAAAATGAACAAGTTTCTGTGGAAATAAAACAGTAACTGCAGCATTAGATACTTACTCTTGAAATGCAAGCAGCCTGAAGGATTGTGTCCTGGGTTTTAAAAGTGAAAATCTAGTTGTCTTTCCAGCCAAGGAAATGGGCGGAGTTTGTAGAGGAATTTGGTGCCAGCAAAACGTCGGCAGCAAATAGCAGCAGATTTAAAATCAAAACTGAACTCTGATAACCTTAAAACTTTTACTTTAAAACTTAAAACATTAAAAATCTTTTATGAACTTTAAAAAAAGTTCATGTGCATCATGCGCTCAATCACCTGGATTCATGGCTAAGAGTATACACAAAAAACAATCAAACAAATAACAGCAAACAACAGCAAATAACTTACTTGCAACATATACAATATAATAATAAATATTATCATACACCATGTTCAATTAATTTGATTAGTTATATTTTAAAGTACATTTTGTTTTAGAATAATGGGCAATGGTACAGCAAATCTTACTGTTTTTAAGAGTATTAAGAGAAATTATCACTATTAAAAACAATTTGAATGGTAACACTATGTCTGTTGCATCCTGGATTAAAGTTAACCTATAATCAATGCTGCTGCTCATTGCTGCAAAGTACGGTAATTAACTAATAAATAGTTTTTAAATCAACTGTAAAACAAAGGACTGTTATCAAATTAATTTAAATGAATTTAGTTAATCATAATGTAAATTTATGGCCTTAGTTAACCCACGTTTTTTGCAGTGCCACCTACTGGTACACCAAAACTGTGCAGTGCATCTATCTACCACTAGGTGGTGGACTATCACTGTGTAGCAACAACTGTATGACATGGTTACTGTTCTTTGTATATTTTACTACATGCGCTGGGCTGGAACTAATTACCACTTAAAAGCTCCTATGAAGGGTGTGATGAAATTAATTTACTGGGCTACAGTTGCAGTGCATGGGACTGTCCTATGGACTGTCCTATGGGTGCAATGTGGGTATTTCTGGGAGTACTGGGGTGAGAGTGTGTGATGTCTTTTCCTCAGGTAGTCCCAGGTTAGCCAAGAAATAAAATCTCCCCAGCTTCTCCTGGGTTGGTGAATGATTCCCATTCCTGTCATAGTTGTACATATATATTAACAAGAAAAAGTTTCAGGGCTGCAGTGATTCTGGAGTCTATCCCAGTAGGCATAGGCAATGAGGCAAAGGGCAGGATGCCAGACCGTGTATTAGGGCGACTAAGCCAAGAAACTTGATGAAAACCAGACAAACACATTGACAACAAATAGATAGATAGAAATACTTTATTTATCCAGAAGGAAATTCCGGATTTTGACGCACAATTGACGCACATAAAGCTGGAAAAGGTTAGAAGACCATCTCTAAAGAGTTTGTTCTCCACCAATCAACAGTCAGAAACATTGTGTAAAAATGAAGGAAATTCAAGACCGTGATTACCCTACCCAGAAATGGTCAGCCATCAAAGATTACTCTAACTACAAAGCGTGTAAATGTCTGAGAGATTACAAAGGACTCCAGGGTAACTGAAGGCCTGTCTCACATTGGTGAATGTTTAGTTTACCATCAGGAGAACACTGAACAGCAATTGTGTGTATGGCAGGGTAGCAAGGAGAAAACCACTGCTCTCCCCCAAAAATATTGCTGACCGTCTATAGTTTGCAAAAGATCATGTGGACAAACCAGAAGGATACTGGAAGAATGTTTTGTGGACGGATGCTAAAATAGAACTTTCTGGCTTAAATGAAGCATGTTAGATTTGGAGGAGGAAAAACACTGCATGCCAGCATAAGAACCTTATCCTGTCTGTGAAATATTGGTGGGAGTGTTCTGGTTTGGGCCTCTTTTGCTGCATCTGGGCCTGGACGGCTTGCCATCATTAATGAATTCTGAACTATACCAGAGAATTCTAAAGGAAAATGTCAAGACATCTGTCTGTGAACTGAATCTCAAGAGACATTGGGTCATGCAGCAAGACAACAATCCTAAACACACAAGTCGTTCTACCAAAGAATGGTTATAGAACAATAAAGTGAATGTTCTGGAATGGCCAAGTGAAAGTCCTGACCTTAATCCAATTGAAATGTTGTGGAAAGACCTAAAACGAGCAGTGCATTCACCAACATCCACGACTTGAAGCTGTTCTGTATGGAGGAATGGGCCTCGCCTGGTGTCACTACTCAGCCCTGCGCCTCGCCTCGTGTCACTGCTTAGCCCCGCGCCTCGCCTGGTGTCACTGCTCAGCCCCCCGCCTCGCCTGGTGTCACTGCTCAGCCCCCCGCCTCGCCTGGTGTCACTGCTCAGCCCCGCACCTCGCCTGGTGTCCCCGCCAGGTTCTGGCAGTCTCCAGATGTGGCCAGTGCGCTCCCAGAGGCGTCGCCGGTGCCCACCTCGCTGCCTGAGTCTCCACGTCGCCTGGCTCCTTGCCCAAGTCTTCCTTGTTACCGGGCTCCTTGCCTGAGTCGTCTTCCACGTCGCCAGGCTCCTCGCTCGGGCCCTCCTCTTCGCCAGGCTCCTCACCTGGTCCCACCTAATCGCCCGGCTCATCGCCTGGACTGGGACCCCACAGGCTTCACCCCGAGTTCTGGGACATGGACCCGGCCTCCCGTCCCAGACCTGAACCACCCTTGTTCCCAGTCCCAGGGTGGCCTGTGGTGTCATCAGGGTCACAAGAGGGGGAAGGTCCGTGTCTCTGTCTCCCGTAGAGGGAGGCAGGGGCATATCTACCGGGCCCGCCTTCTGGGCCCCTTGGGGCTATCCTGTTCATCCAGCCCCTTGAGGCCATCTGATCCTGGCCCTACTGTTCCTGCTGCGTTCCCTGGTCCTGCTGTCCCTGTGGCCACTGCAGTGCTCCCTGTTCTTGGTACCACTGGGCCCTTTGGGCCCTCTAAGCCTGGAACTACAATCCCTGAGTGGGTCTCCTGTCCGTTGTCCTGCTCTGCTGCCCTGTTGGGATTCCCTGAACCTATAAGGCACCGACCAGACGCCTAGCAGCCTGAGGCCCCAGGGGTCCTTCTACAAGCCCGGGTCTTTGCTCCTGCCTCCATTCCTGCCCTATCGTCTCACCTCTGTTTCCCCCCATTTTGTCTGTCGTCCTTGACTCCCTGTCTGCCCTCGAGTGTGCCCTCGTACTTTTGTCCCTGGTCGTGTCTTCCCTGTTGCTTTTTGATTACCTTGTCCGTCTCTCCTGGCATCTCTGTCCCTACCTACCCTCCTTTTTCCCCTAGTCAGTCCTGTTGGTTATGTCTCATCGGTTTCGGCCTACCCTTGTCGCCTGTTCTCCCCTTATTTGTGGTGGTGTCCTACTTTCTTTTTCTCTGAGTGTGGCCGTACTCTGTGCCTGTAAACAGAAGGTCGCCGGTTCAAGCCCAGCATCAGCACGTCTGTGGGCCCTTGAGCAAGGCCCCTGACCTCCAGCTCCCAGGGCGCCGCACGAGGTGCCTGCCCTTCACGGCCAAGCTTGCTGTCATGGAGAGCAAGGTTGGGGGAGGTGAGAAGAGAATTTCCCCACGGGGATCAATAAAGTATCTATAAAAAAAATATATATAGTTGTATGAGAGCAACCCTGTAATAAAGCATCTGGTAATTTACAGCCTCAGCAAAATTCCTTTCTCCAGCAGCCCACTAACAAGACAGCAGGTAGTCTGCTTATAAAACTGCTAGACATGGCAACTGACAAAGAGAAAGGCAGTTTTTCAAAGAATGTAAACTGTGTACTGTGTATACAGCCTCCGATTTTGGTCACAGGTATTAATGACAGCTTCTAAATTATAGAGGAACACTTATCAATGAATTCCATTTAAGGAACAACAAAGGGTTTGGATTTGTCTGACAAAGTATGTGATTGTCTTGGAAGGGCAAAGCTACCTTGAAGCAAACTAGCAATTGTCAGGACGGAACTTCTAATCTAACCAGAAAAAAAACATTGGACTGTCAAAGTAAGTACATGAAAAAGTGAAAAAATTCTGAGGCAGACGTAATATTTCCTCGTTGCATAATATAGCAGGATTGTTGTGAAGCTTGTGAACATCATACGTGAAAGGGAACTTCCTCATTAGTTCATTCAGTTTCTTGGAGAGACCGCAACTTACTCTTTCATTACAATGTTTGTTAGCTTAATTTGGGGAAAGTAAGTGTGGAGGCTTAAGCGTGAGATCAACTCATTTTTGGAGAACCTAGGAATAGTGAAAGAATTTCCCTAACTCAGAGATTCACGCCAGGTGCGGATTCTGCTGTCAGTATTTTCACTAGGTGTTTGTTCCAGACATTGCGTTCAGACATGAAGGCATTCAGATAATTTTATTTGTGAAAAAGATGCACTTTTCACTTGGTCAAATTTTTACCCCTCTCGGGAACTGTATACTTTATATAACAAATAACTAGTTATAGTTCCTAGTTACGTCTCCCAAAAGGTAACGGTGTTAGTAACTGAGTTACAGCATTATAAAAGTAACTAGTTACTAGGGAAAGTAAATATTGCATTAAAATAGCTTTTTATGTTCAAATATTTCAAAGAATTTGGATTCCCACCTTTAATGAGACTTTAAATTCAACTGTATGTTCAATTCAATTTTATTCAGTTTATTTTTATATAGTGCCCTTCACAACAGAGTTGTCCCAGGGCGCTTTACATGGGTGTGTTAGAATACATTGATATATGCAAAACAGAGTAGAACAGAGAAAATTTAATACATAGAATGAAAGAAAGACAGAATAGAAAAGAAAGAAAAAGCCAATTGACAACGGAGGAGAGAAACCAAAAACTCCCAAGCAGGGAGAAAAAAAACCTCTGGGGTCCAAGGTCAACTGGCTGCCCTACCCCCCTGGGCATGCTAATATTACAGAAAATGAAAGAACGAGCATTCTTGCTCAGAGTGAGGACTGTTGTTGGGAGCAAGCCAAAGTCCAACAATGAATAAATCAGTCCTCCATGCCAGCCCTTGAAGGATCACCCCGATGATGTTCAAGGTCGTAGTCCATCTCCACAATGTCACCCCATTCTTGGGACTGGACTAGGACTCCAGCTCCGCCTCGGGCACCATCTGGACATGTGGGAAGGCAAATGGCATGGATGGTCAGAACTCACAATGATGCACTGATGGACATGCGTAATTGGCAAGACATGGCATGTACAGTAACACCAGCGGTCATAGTTACCTTGTGTTATGTGTTTGGTAAGCTAAACTGAAGTAATAGGTCTTCAGACGAGATTTAAAGACTGAGACCGATTTGGCAT